>WYEA01006419.1:189601-208872 GCA_033558465.1 Alcedo atthis | reverse complement strand
GCACTTCCTTTCTCATGCCAAATTGCATGGTTATTCCTCTGGCTGAGGCTTGGCAGATCTGAAGAAACATAACAGAACTATTAAAAACAAAATACAACAAAACAACTGCAAACACTCTTGAATCGGAGCCAATGAAAATACTCGCAATGCAAAACCAGCTGATCAGAACAACATTTTCTTGTTCCAGCTTCTAAGAGCCGCCTTCTTCGTTGATGGAGTAAAGCCACTGCTCAAGAACTTCTGAACATTAATGGTGCATTAGATCTGGGAAGTTAAGGGGTACTCTCATATGTTGAAGGTTGATAATCTACTTATGTGCTTTCTTTAAATAGGAACATAAAGCATTGCTCCATATAGGTTAGTAACCTTCCTCAGAGTTGTAAAAATTAATATTCTAGTTTCTGTCTTTATATATTACAAGAAGTTTCTCCATGGCTTGTGCTTGTTAGACATTCTACATTGGAGCATGAAGGCTTTTATTTCTTTTTGTTGTTGTTGTGAACCTGTGTTCAGCAAAAGTGATGCTTTTCATTAGCCCTATCAATGTTTACTTTCTTACAAACCTCTTGGGCATAATGCAGCTTTTCAGCAAGGAGTTGATTATGCATCATGTGAAAACAAATATTTCCTCTCAGTGCAGTGCCTTTAGACAACACAGAAAAAATCAGAGCTGTTCTCTGGGTAGAATAAAGAGAAACAAACAGCTCAGTCCTATTCACAATATACTCATGTTGTTAATCCCGTAACTAAAATTACTCTGATTTCTAAAATTACTGATTTCTTAAACATAAACATCTTTCTTCTCTCAACATTTCATTTTCATACGCATGAATATGTCATGTTGTTACTGTACAGAACTGGACACTATATTACATCTGACTACAAAGACATTATTATAACTTCAGCATCGTTTTCTATTCCATTACATTTAACCATGTTTTCCTCTTTGTTCATTGTTTTGACGTTGGTCATCATACTACACATGATCCGGGAGAGAATGCTGTCTGAGTCATCCAGAAACAGGTTTTGTGAAGTGAATGTGTTCACTAGAACTTGCTTTAGTTGTGTCTGTGACATGATTAGAGCATAAATACATATTTGGTAATTATTTCATTTACTTAAGAAGGAGGGAACAACCTAAAATGAATATACAACATGCTGATGTTGAGCTGCTGAAGTAGCTATTCTGCTTACACTGACCTTGTATATTCATTTTCCTTTGTAATATTCCATGGTCTCTTTCTCCATTCAGAGCTCCATAATAATGGCAGCCAACAGGTAACAGAATATGTAGAGCAAACAGTCTTGTCTTGTAGTTAAAGAGGCAACAATCAAAGATAAATTTAGTAACAGCTTCATAGTTAGGAAATTTATGTCTCTACAAACCGAGTTGATTCAGTGCAATTGTGCTTCTTGCTACCTTTTATACACACAAATCTACAAACTGTAGACAGCAGTAACTAGGCACTTCAGATTTAGGTTGTGGGCATTTTTCCCCCCCACTTTATTTTATTTCATTTACTGTTTTATTTGCCACTTTTAAAAAGAGATAATACAGTGAAACTTTAAAATAAAATCTCAGAAGTGAAGCTTGTGTTTCATTCGTCTTAATGTTCAAAGAAGGTAACTGTCATTATTTCAAGTTTCCTTCCTCTTATGCTTCTCTCTGCACTTACCCCCAAGGCAAAAGTCAACTACATGTTTTGCATAATTTGTGCCCTTTGTTCTAGACCCCAAAGGATTTCGAAACTTAAGGTGGGACTTTAGTGAGCCTATATGCTTAAGTGAAAATCTTCAGTCCTCAAAATCATCATAAAAATCTGCCAGCTGTCTTTTGAGGCACCCAGTACCCATAGACACCTGTATTTTTGAACTTAGTGTTTCTGATTCACTTTTTTAAAAAATTTCAGATATAGCTAAAGTGTCTTTAGTGTTGTCACAGTTAAGTGAACCTATCTTAGTCTGGAGCCCAGAAAAAAAGTGTTCCTCTTGCTCCTTTCTCTTAGGGCCTTCTCTAGTAGGCTGTGGTGAGTTGACTCTGACTGGACAGCAAGTGCAAAACAGACTACACCTGGGGAAATTAGTCTGAATTATTACCAATCAAATTAGAGAAGGTTAATGAGAAAAAGCTCCAAATCTTAAAAATACCTTCCACCAACCCCACCCTTCTTCCCAGGCTTAACTTTACTCACAATTCTCTTTGCCTTCTCTCTGACAGTGGCACAGGTGCATGGGGGTTGTGGTCAGTTCATCACATATTGTCTCTGCTGCTCCTTTCTCCTCAGTGGGAGGACTCCTTACACACTTCCTCTGCTCCTATGTGGTGTCCCTCCTATAGGCTCCAGTTCTCCACAAACTCCTCCAACATGGGTCCCTTCCATGGGGCAGAGTGCTCAGGAACAGATTACTCCAGTGTCAGTCTCCCACAGGTTCACAAGTCCTGCCATCAAATCTGCTCCAGCATGGGTTCCCCTCTTGATGGGTTCACAGGTCTTGCCAGGAGCCTGTTCACTGTGGAATCCAAATGGAATCACAGACTCTTTTGGGCATCCACCTGCTCTGATGTGGGGTCCTCCGTGGGCCACAGGTGAAAATCTGCTCCACCATTAACTTCCAAGGGATGCAGTAAGTTACAATAGAAGTCTTTAAAAAAATAAGATTGAGCAAGAAACAACCCATAAATAGGCAACAGCTTAATGAAAAGTAGACTTTACAGCCTCCCTTTCCTCTCCTTTCCCTAGAATTTTGACATTTCTCTTGATGCATCATGCAGGTGTTTCTGTCTATCTGGAAACCAAAATCAATTATTCTAAAGAACTTTCTAAAGAAAATATAGGAAAAATTGATTTTATATAAAATACCCCCTCAAGAGATGGGAGACCTGGGTTAAATTTCCCCCTTCAACTCCAATAGATTAAGCTCCATACTTGCTCTGCTCTATAAGCCTGCCTTAATGATGAGTCTACAGGCATCTAATTCAGGGTTCTTGATTCTTTTCTTTGATGCTGCAGTGACCTAGACTGTAGTTTGCTTTTATAAACATATACTTCTGCATCTTTACAACTGGCATCTCCTTATGCACCACTTTCACACTGTGAGTTCTTCAGTTATTGTGTTCATGCTATAGGAATAACTCATCCAACACTTAGAATTTCAAAATTTCTGAACCATGTCTCTTATACTTGGTGCTGTAGAATCAATCAAAGGAAGAAAAAAGGGAAAACAAACAAGCAATCAAACAAAACAAAAGCAGATTATACATAGCAGAACTGCTATAAAATATTTTTTTGCTATGTCTTTCAGACCTATCAAGAGCTGTCATAGTATCACAGTGGTATCCACTGAAAAACAAGTTTGCTTTGACTTTTCATCTGGAGTGGAAATGATACCTGTATTTTTTATTTTTAAGTTCATAAAATTTTAAGTAATTTTGATTATACCTTCACTATCTTCACAAATCCTTTGTCTATCAGACTCAGAAATAGATGTGTCATCTATGATCATTTCTGGTGTTTTCTGCTCTCATTTACAAGTCTGGGAAACTACAAAGGCAGAGAAATTTATAACAATATTCTTCAAAGTGTGAATTTGGTTTTCACATTCTTAAGAAAATTTTCATTTTACCAACAAGACATGTGAATCTAACCCAAGAAAGGACCCATTTCTCCTTATATGACATATATTACACTGAAAAGAAAAGCACACAAGTTGGAAAGTCTCATTCCTTTTATTTTTTTCCTTGTGCATATCAAAACCATTCTGACTGAAATAAATTAATCTTAAGAATATTTAGGACATTTAGTGCCTAAAAATATTACTGCCTTTGATGGATCTTAGGATACAGATAAAGTAGTTAAGGCTCATAAGCATAAGTATGAGCATTGCCTCAGTGTAGTGCCAAAAACCACTTAGAGCAAATCCAACAAAAAATGAGTACTCATCAGACATACACACTCATGGAGCCTTCATGACATTAACACCTTGAGCCATATAGCTTTGTCTTTTTGAATATCCAATATTAAACATACAAAGGAAAAGGAATAGCATATACTCCTTACAGTGCCTATTTCTGCTATGTATATTTATCACTAACTCCTTCAGAATATCTTCAACTTTGTTTGGATATTTGACCTGAGATTCAAGGTGAGAGAGCAGAAAAGAATAAAAATTTCTCTATGTAGATTAATAACTGTCTGTTAAACTAAACTGAACCAGTGAGTAAAGTTTAACCTAGCAAAAATAAAATAAAATAAATTAAGCCTTATGTTTCCCATCAGAAGGCTTAAATATTTGTTGTTCTAGGTCCACTAGATGTTAATGGGCTGAAAAATAATATTTGTCATACCTTGAAAGCAGTAAAGCATCTACCTAAGGAACACGAAACTATCTTATGAAGAAGCAATTGCCAAATGGAGTTTCAGACTTTGAAGCACAATTTCCATTTATGCATAAGTGACTTATACAGACAGCTGCACACTGATTCTGCACGTAAACAGCATTTTCTATGAATGTAGTAGTTAGGCATCTCAAAACCCCATTTGCCATGACACCTCAAATTTGTTGGTTAATCATGTCTTCAAAACAAATTAGGGAAATGTGTTTTCTTCTTCGCAGATGTTTTGATAAAAAATAAAGGATGAGACAGTGTAGTTGGAAATTGGATCCATTTCTTCTTTATGATCCATTATAGCAAAATGTTGGGCCCCATTCAATAGAAACTATAATTATTCAGTATTACACTTGGTGGAGAAGAAAGTTATGTTCCTTTTTACTCGGTGGTGGAAATGGAGGATAAACAGGAATGTGCAAGATGTCTCTTTAGGCTATTTCTTCAAGTCTATTTCTTTGAAAAAGTTTACACAGACTAATTAGTTCAGGATATAAGTTATTCTCCTACAATATCTATAGGTGCAAAATCAGTGCCTAAATGAAAGCTGGGGCTTAGGTAGGGTAAGGTTCATGAACCCTCCCCCAGGTAAAATAAACAAATAAACAATTTTCTAATTCTGTTGCAGATCACTAATGGGGGTGCAACGCCCCAGGAACAGAGACCCGAGGTGATGGAGGTCGCTAACATGCCTAAAATAATATAAAACACCATTCCCCTTTCTCTCAGACAGTCCTTGGTGTGCACATGCAGCACTGCACCTTGTGCAGGGTACTGGCACCTGAGCCCAAGCCAAGTCTGTGAGCCATGAGCAGGAGGCATCTCCATGGATATCTGGAATATCAGCTTGCCTTTTTTTTTTTTTTTCCCCTTTCTCCTCTCTCTCTTCACTTACTCTGGGAAATTTCCTTCTTTTAAACCTTGCTGAAGATCTATGAGCTCTAGAGCCCTCAGCACAAGAAAGACATGCAATTGTTGGAGCAGGTGTAGAGGTCCACAAAAGTGATCATAGGGATGAAATATCTCTCCTATGAAGAAAGGCTGAGAGAGTTGGGGTTGTTCAGCCTGGAGAAAACTTGGTGCTTAGAAGAGGCCTATAAGAAAGATAAGAACAGTCTTTCTTGTAGGGTCCATTGCAACAGGACAAGAGCTAATGTTTTTAAACTCAAAGAAGGGACAATCAGACTAGATACAAGGAAGAAATTTTTTACAATAAAGGTGGTGAAACACTGGACCAAGTTGCCTAGGTTGGTGGTAGGTACTCCATTTGCAGAAGCATTCAAGGTCAGATTGGATGGGGATCTGAGCAAGATGTTGTAGTTGTAGATGTCCCTGTTCAGTGCAGGCGGGCTGGACTAGATGACCTTTAAAGGTCCCTTCCAACTCAAGCCATCCTATGATGAATTCAGATGTGGCTCAAGGCTTCTCAGAAATGTAGGGAGATTTAATTTTTCATCTCTCTCAAATGAGATTGTGCCTAAGCAAGTACTGTTTGAGAAGAAGAGAGGCAGGAAGGAAGAAGATAGTTGAGATATTATTTTAAATTCCTGGTTACAAGATTATGGTCCCGATTATGATAAAATGAGAGCTTGAAACCCTGAAGCTTCCTTAATGGGGAATGCCTTTATGGTCTGTATGAATGCAAATAAATTTGGTTAAATTTCCTTCCATCTGTGTGCTCCAAATGGCTGTCTATAATTTGAAAGTGTCAGAGCTTACAAGAGAAATAAAACTGTGGATGGAAGTTAGGTCCACAATCATCCAGCTGAATCTGCCAGGCAGTACAGCAGCTAACAGGCACTGAGGCAACAGACTATCATGTAGCTGCCAGCTCCATAAGTGGACATACAGAGATGTGCCAAGGACCACACCAGGATTTTCTGGGATCCCTGGCTCAGCCTCCTGCTACAAGAGGGGTGAAGCACCAAGTACCAGATGTTAGCAAGGGGAAGTCAGGATGAATTTGGTTGTAGCCAAACAGCCCTGCAGTAGCAGGTGGCAACCCACATGCCCCTGCTCTGTCTTTGGTGCTGGTAGTAGTGGCCAGCCCTTTTCTCGCAGTACTCTGGCAGAAGCTATACTTATCTTAATGCCAATGGCAGTTTGTTGATCCAGGCAACTGTCAGTCTATTTTTTTTATATATAAATATTTGTATAAATGTGTGTTTTGTGTGTGTCTGTTAGTGTTATTTAAATGTTATACATGTTTAGAAATGTTAGTGTTATATGAAATGAAACTAAACATGAATGAACTAATAAATATTCAATCAATGAAAATTCTAGCAAGATTTTTCACCTCTATGCTGCCATGTAATGAACTTACATAATGTACACATGATTGAATTTGCCCCCTAACTATTTTCAAAACAACACAAATTTCAAACATGTCCTTTTCCTTATTATTTCTGTGTATTAGAAGTTACACATGCACAAGTGCCAATGACTGTAGTGACTAGTTTTTCCTGACTGTAGAGAAGGTTAGACATGGCAATAAACTCCACACCCTAAAGCACAATTACACTTATTCAGCACATAGACTTGATTCTTCTTATCTCTACACATCCTCAAAATTTATCCTGCAGAGTCCAGTTGATCACCTGCATGATAATTTGCTTTTTCTGGGGTAGCATTTGAAACAGAAGGGTTAACAAGTTGTAAAATAGTTGTGCTAACATCTTGTGTTTGAAACGGAAAGTGCTCTAGTATTTTTCCTCACTCTGTTTAAAAAATAATAATAATACAAACACAAGTTTAAACCAAAATCTAATAATTAAGCATCCCAGAACCTAAGAAATGACCAGAGAGAAAATCATGAAGCCAGCATGTAAATTATTGTGATATATTAGTCTTTCCTAATTCTAGAAGACAAAGTACTGGAGCAAAAGAAAGCAACAGAAATTGTAAACATTGGAAATCATGATCCCAGTGATCTGATAATGAATGACTGGATTGGCAATGAAAACTCTTGAAGAAAAAGAGTGGAATATTTTAGCAAATAGTTGATGGTAATGTTAAGTGAAGCACTATGAGAAAAAAAATAAAAGAATCCTTGAAAAATAAGTGACCTTAAACTGTTTTTGTTCTGTTGTTTTCATCTGCCATTCATCTGTTTACATTAAGTTCTAAGAATATCAATTTCCCACAGAATGGACACTGAAGTTAGTCTTCATATTATATTTAATTAACGGAGAGTATTGATTTTTACTCTAGATAATGTCTCTTTAATCAACATCATCTATTTGGCTGACTTGTGTAATAATTTATTTCCTGTTGTTTTGGAGATTGGTGGCTCCCCTTGAAGTGACATCTGCTAGAATCTTCTTGATTCAATTTTGCTACTCTGTGAGTTCTGACAGTTTCACACTTCAGTCAGTCATATGGAGCACACAGATGAAGGAACTTAATCAATCTGATTTCAGATAATATTGACAACAATATGGAAAGTGTCTGTTGAGAAAATAAAACAAAAAAACCAAAACAACAGGATTTCAGCATTTTATCATGCCATGGTGGAGACCATAAATTAGTGATGAACCATACACATAATCATTAGGTCACAGAATGTTACAAAAGTTTGGGACAAAAAGGTTAAAAGTTTTAGCATTTACTCAAATTATGTTTATCAAAGTAAGATTAGGGAGCTCATTGCCTTGGCCAGACTATATTCTGCCATGACAGGATCACTGTGATGATAAGAAAGGAACATGGGTTTTCATAGAATCATAGAATGTTAGGGGTTGGAAGGAACCTAGAAAGATCATCTAGGACAGGAGGCCAAGGCTGGCCTTTCTGAAGTCCAGGGTAGAAATCCTGCTTGTGGTCCTGTGCCTACTGCCTGTAATTCTGACTACATCATCTTGTGGTCATTACAGTCAAGGGTGCCTCCTACCTTCACACCCTCAACCAGTCCCTCTTTGTTTGTCAGTACAAGGTCCTGTAGCACTCTCCTTGTTGACTCCTCCACCACCTGTGATAGGAAGCTATCATCAATGATCTGGAGGAACCTACTGGACTGCACGTGGCTGGCTGTGTAGCTTTCCCAACAAATGTCAGGGTAATTGAAGTTCCCCATGACAACCAGAGCCTGTGATTGCAAGGCTACTTCCAGCTGCTTGTAGAAGGCTTTGTCAGCTTCCTCATCCTGACTAGGTGGCCTGTTGTAAACACCTACTACAATGTTTCCCATACTACTCTCCTCCTTAATCCTTACCAGTAAGCTTTCAACATGTTCTTCATTACCCCCCAGGAAGATCTCAATACATTTCAATTGCTCTCACATAGAGAGCAACTCCACCACCTTGCCTTGTCAGCCTATCCTTCCTAAAAAGAATGGCAGTGTTCCAGTTGTGAGCTGTCCCACCATGACTCAGTGATTGCAAAGAGGTCATGTCCTGAGATTGCACACAGATCTCTAGTTCATCCTGTTTATTCTCCATACTGCATGCAACAGTAGACTGTCATGAGACAGGCTAGTTTTACCCTACTGATGTGTTTTAATGGAGAAACAGCTGCTATACCACTCTTTCAGACCCATTTACTTTGCTCTCCAAGCATAAACTTGAGACTGTCATAAATCCAGACCCATTCTGCACCCACAGTTCCCATAATCATGTATGTACAGGCAGTGTGTCCGCCCATCTTTGGATGTACCAAGATATAAAACCATATTCTTGAATACTTGTATTACAGATAAGACAGGCCTGGCTATTATTACACTAGATAAGGTGGATTCTCTATTTTGAACATTACAGTGTCTTGCATCACAGGATCATATGACTACCTGTCACATACAGGATTTATCACATACTGCAAGATGACACATAGTTGTAGACGCAGGGAGTGATGCTACTGCAGTAAGGTAGCCCACATGAACACAGGTTAAGAAATGCCTGGAGGCTTGACCTGCCCCCAGCTTTTTTCATGAAAGAAGAAGAAACATAGTATTAAATGGCACACTCAATGATTATGAAAGTTGCAGTGTGTGAAACTGTAGTTTCATCTCCAGAGAGCCCATAGTCAGGAGTAACATAGGAGTACTCTATAAGGGTTTCTTATGTAGACTTACTGCTTAGTGAACAATTCTTTGGTGCATGTAAAATACCCTTTTTCTACTCAGAACAACTTTTACCTTCCCCTCTCTTCCAATTTTTGCCCATTTTCAGCTTTGTTTACACTCAAGTTTTTCTAGTTAAGTAGGAAAAGAAAAAAAATTCCATAATTATTATTCTTGAAGCAGTTGATAATTATGCAAAAGTGTAGTTAGATGTTTACACATTTTCTCAGGAACTGGTGACTAGGTCTGGGGCACCCTGGCTCTTCATGCTTACTGTTTCCCTTACCTAGTAGCTAAGTGTGTTATCTGCTGCAAAACCAAATTTCTGTCTTTGTGTACAGTCAACTGCTGATTATATGAAAACTCCAGAGGATATATTTGTTACTTGGCACTCAGATATGGGAACTGCCTTCTGCTCAGATCACTATCTTTCCTGGTGTCAGTTTTCAAATGTGTTTGGACTTGATGTTGTATTATCAACATTTCACTGCTAAAAGGAATTGTTTAGGGAAATCACTTGAGTTTACCAGCACTGTAGACATTCCAGTAATTCTGTCATCTATCTGTAATCTAACAATGTAATTCTGTTGTTTGTGGGTTTTTTGTGATTTTTTTTTTCTCCTTTCATATTGCCTTCAGAGTCATCTATCAGAAATTCCAAGGACAGATCCACTAAGTGTATCATCAACCTATTTCTTCTTCCTTCTTAGCTGGAAATTCCCTTAAATTAGTGATCTTACCTATTTGTACATATGAAAAATGAGGAAAAAAAAAATTCCAATTGAATTGCAATGTTACATTACAGTTTGCAGTAGGTCACTATGTCAAACAGGACATGGCCCACAAAAGTATTTTATTGCAACCTAGATGTTTTCTTTTGGTTCTCCAAATTAGTGCTCCAAGTTAGTGATCTAGAAAAAGTTAACTTTATCTGGATGTGCATAGGAGGATGCATTTAACTTCTATTTCACTAGATCAGTTAAATTTTGGCAATTTTCCAGACAGGGTTCAAACCTGGAAACATTTAGAAGACTACTTTTATAATGACCACATAATACTACTTGAAAGCTAGCACAGGAGAAGCCCAAATCTAGCTGAGTGGGGATAGTCTTTACCTGAAGTACTGCCAAGCTTAGGTAACTATCAAGGGCTTTTCTCAGCTTTGCTGTTGAAGTGTTCACTAGATTTAGAAACAAAGAGAAACTGTGTTGGAAATAGGGACCAGAAGTAAAGACTCTAGAAAGCTTCTTGTTTTACCCTCTGCCTGTGACTCTTGTGGTGATGTCTTTCAGGAAACTGAGTGTTGACAAGTCTGGAGAAAGGTTCAATAGAACCTTAGGCAACTATATATTTAGCCTGATCGTTAGCAGAGGCTGTCAACCTGTTAAGCCGGGAAGATCAAGTCTCCCACTCGGTTGAATGTTAAAATCACCATGTGTTAAAAAATTACCCAGAATGGGTAGTCTCCAACTTAAGTGAGACAGAAAGTTATTCTGACTTATGTATTAAGTTCCAAAGAAGAAAATAAATTTAAATACGTGTTCAGCATTATGTGTTAAATAGCTCTACTAACCTTCCTGGACATCTTATAGGAATTTTCTGCTGCCTTCTTGAGTGATACAGCTCTTTTCATTAACATATAGGATTTATGAATTTTGAAGCTTGTCTTTAAATCCAGGGAATACACTCAGAGAAATCCATATCCTTTCATTTCAGATATATTTCATTAGCTACTGTCTCTTTAAAATCTTTTCTCTCATTAAAGATATTTAATTTGAAAAGATGCTATAGCCAATAGCTCTCTTATTCTAACCTAGACCATTCATGCCAATTGTGTGTATTGGCCCTTGCTGCAGTAAATAGAAGTCTTGCAAAATAAAAACATGAGCACTTTGTATATTCCCTTCCTTTTTACTCAATACCTAGCTAGAACTTTCCCAACAAGTTTAATTACTTACCCAATAGACCACACAGGTAGAATCAATGAAAACAGACTTCCCAGCCATGTCCCTATCTATCTCTTGTTTTCTTTTCAGCTCTTCTAATTTCACCAAAATCAGCCTTTTCTGATAGCCTTTGTTAATAGACACTAAGAACAATGATTTAACTTACTGATTATTCTCTTTTGGCTTTTAAACAGACGAGTATGTTCACAGTGAGAATATTTTTTTTTCTGGATAGGAGTAAATGAGGGACAATAGTAGTGTCATATCTCTAATGCAAATGAGTTTGTTAGGTTTTGTGTGATTACCAGCACCAGTAGGAAATGGCTTTAATAAGGAAACAAGCTATATAAGATAAAGTGTTTCATTCAGAATGAATGGTATTATTCTGGTATTATTGCTGGAGAAATTGGATGAAAATAGGAACTTACTGTTTTGTGACACAGTAAGCCTAAAATCAATAAATTGGACAGCTTGGGGAGTTTCAGAAATTTGCCCTAGTTTGCCTGGCTGAAGATGGCCAGTTTGTTTTGACATCAGTGTCTTATAGTGTGCTATGTCTTTGAATATCAGTAATGTATAATTTAACACTTTTCCTGTCTTCCTTTCCTATCACAGGAAAACCTTTCATCTATCACTCAAATCTAAAAAGAAAATTAATTCTATCTTGTACCTCTTGTATGCGATACTTCTGTTTGAAAAGATATATTAACTTCAAGCAGTAAGTGGATGAAACCAAAAATCACAGGCAGTTTCACCAAAATTTGTTGTTCAGGGAAGTAAGGAAGGAAAGAGGGATGTTAAAAACCCAGGACTGATGCAAGAAGATGGGTCTTCTGCAAACACACTGATGTCAACAAAAAACCCAATTCTAACTGCATTGTGTCACTCTGTCACAGTTTAGGGCCAGAGCAGCCCCAGACCGATAACAGATGCTCTCTTCTAACCTCCCTCCCTCCCCCAAAAGGGAAGATAAAAGGAATAAGGGAGAGATACTGAGGATCGAAGGTAGAATGGACAGAGTCCTCCTTGGTGCTCTGAGAGGAAGAACCCTCAAAAGAGGAAGAACACCAACAACCCGAGCCGAGAGCCTAGCCCACCAGCTAGCTTGCTTAGCCTGCCAGTTTAGCTTGCCTGCATTTTTTGCCTCTGCTCGTTTAGAGACCCTCTGGACCCCTGAGCATTATATACTGGATATGATGTCAAGGAATACTTTGTTGTTCAGTTTGGGGTCACCTGTCCTTTCCGCTCATCCCTGCAGGTGTGGTCTTTCACTTTTTTCACCCCCAGTGTGATACACAAGTTCTAGCAGTGGATTTGGTATCCTTGGTATCCTAACTAAACATAAGGTGTTATCACTTCTAGAAGCAATCTAGTCTGTAGACACTGTCTGCAAAACATGCTGCTAACTTCAGAAAGTGTGGTTAGTTAGAAAATCTGAGCTGAAAAGTAAAATCACTGAACAGAATTTGTTTGGCTCTCACTCAAACCAGGACACACTGGTCAGTCTTCTGTCATAAATACAGTGATATTTGAATAACATTTGAAACTGTGATGTGAGTTATTTAAAACAGTCTTCTTTCTTAAAGAATGGAAAAGGTATGCTGAATATATTCTTTTCAGTCTGTTCTGTACTGGCCTTGTAGCTGTAAGCAGTCTTCATGAGTAGCATGTCATGGGCAGAAATGAAGGAAAAAAAGTCAGCAGAAACAACCCTTCATCCTGTTGTTTTCTGACATTTTCTGTAATAATTCAATAACTTCCAATATTAATATAATGATCATTTTCTACCCAAATAAGAAACTATGAAAAGCTTCTAACATATCTGATTGCATACTATCAGTTGTTTAAAAAAAAAAAGTCATATTCTATTTTTTTAAGTGGAAAAAAAATAATGAGTTTTCTTTCTGGTTGAGAATCAATGTTATTCAATTAAATGTGTTGGCATTTATCTATACATACTTTTCTTGAACAGCAGTCATAATTGACAAGTCCATCAACTTTTACTGCTGATGTTAGACTCAATTTACAGTTGTCAGATGCTTTTTGGAAATATAGGAAGATTGGCTGAAATTCTAGAAAATTCCATCTGGCCATTTTTGCTCCACAGAAGAAGCAACACATAATCTGCTATACTGTGTCAGATAGTGCAATCAAATATGATCACACGAGACTGTAAAGTGCCTACAGACTTTCTGGTTTAGCACAAGAGGAAAAGCTTGACTCTGAACTTAATCTGTTGTATCATGCTGTTCATCACCACCAATATCAGGTATTTTAAATGATCTAATTCTGTACCACAAACCTTGCAGGAAGGGGAAATGTGTTATCTCAGCTCTAGCAGTAGTTTATAAGAGCAAAGTTTGTTAAATATTATTTGTCTTCTACTGCAGTATGAGGAGAAACTGCCAAGTTTTATAAAATAGCTTAACCCTATGATTACACCATGTAACATTTTTAGCAGGCAGGAACAGACTCTAGAGTTCCACAAACAGCATGTTTCTGCTCCCGACAGATAAGAAAATGTTATGCACAATACATTGATTTTCCTTCTAGTGCAACACAATAACGATGCTAAAGTTGTAATGACATTAGCAGGTATTTTGTATGCATGTGATGAAATTTCTACTATCTAGCATTTACACGGGAATTTACAAGGCTTTGTATATTATTTCCTACACACACACAACAACCTACTTTGACTTAATTTTTTTTGTCCTTTATATTTAGTTTCTGTTCTTTTCCCTTTCATTCACAAGGTCTACTTCTATTTGACTTATTTTTGGGTATTGTCCCAGATGCCACAGGATATTGCGGTAATTTATAAAGAATATAAATTCAGTAACCATAAAATTGGGTTCCATGTTTCAAATTGTTTTCTGTGACCTTCTTGTCTTTGTCATGTCCCTTTTTCATAAGCAGTGGTTTGCATCATCAGTTCCACCTGTTCTTTCAGAAGATTGACTATCCCTGTTTTATGCTTGGAAGAAAAAGTAGAAGCAATGGGTAAGAGTTATCTTGGTTCATGCATATTGAAATGAGATAAATAATGTGATATCATAACCAATAGCAATAATCTTAGCAGTTTTCCAAAATAGCTTGTTGGTAATTTGCTATTAATGTTGTGAATTGTTCCTCACTGCTATGTTTACTTAGTATTTCTAATGGATTTGCCCTTATAATTCTCCCTGTCTCAGTTAAACTAATAGCTATGACCCCTTCCTGTTAGCCTGATGCTGTTTCTCATTGCAAAACATAATTGCTGACTGTACTATGCCAAGTACAATGCTTAGGTCTTGCAGTCCAATTTTGACCCAGTGGAAGCAGATTTTTTTCACCTGAGAGGTGCTTATAGACAGCAGCAAATGACAAAAACCTCTTCATTCAAGGACCTTTGATCTTTCAATGCATTACCGGGCACTGTACTGGACAGTACATACATACTGACAGGTAGTGTATATGGTGCTGGGATATGGCACTGCCTTTACCTCTTCCCTTTTCCAATAAGAATCTAATCTCTTCTGGACTGAGCCAGACCCCTAATGTGTGGCCTTGAACTATGACAATCACTTGACTGTGTATGAAACTGATTCATATAGATTGGAGGCAAAATATAGCCCAATTAAAGTTTTCGAACACACTGTTTAAGGAAGAATTTATCTTTTATTATCAATTACCATACCACCTTGTCAGAAGGTTATTTACTGGCTTTTCTATCATTTCAGGCAGAAGGTGTTGACAAAATCAGTTGGTTTTTTTTCCAGAAAACCAGATATTTGTTTTTGAGACAGCTATAATCTTGCCTTGGCAGTTTTTTGCACTTTCCTGATAAGTCAAGTAATGTGATGTATTAAACCATCATTACCAATTTCAAAATGTCCTTGCCATCTAGATAACTGTATAGACTCAGTTCTGATAGCAATAACATTTCATCAGCTGGTTCATAAACAAGATGGAATGAAGCTGTTAGAACAGTAATAGTAAGTCTTGATCAGTTTCTAGAAGTCTCTGTCAGATATTGAAGCTCCCAAGCCTTTCTGCTGACCTTTCAAACAAACTTTGAGTTTGAGAGAAACAAGGAGGTTAACTTTTCTACAGCAAAGAAACATGACTCCTTGTTTAGAAGTTGAAAACATTAAATTGTAATTCTAAAAGCTTGTTTAAAACTCAAGGAACTTTCCTAATTTCTTTCCTTGCTTCTGTATCTCCTTACAGATCCTTTTTTTAAATAGTTGTTGTTTTTTTTTAACTATAGTTGCATCACTTCATCAAATATGTGAATTATTAAAAATAAATCTATATTAATAAACAACAGCTCTTGTTCTAATGTTCTTCCCAGCATCAGTATTAGCTTCAAAACTTTTCATAGGTAAAAGTATAGTGAAAGTAACTAAGTATGCATTGCTGTTGAAGTTCATTTCTAGACCTATTTTGGTGACAGCCACTGCAAATGTTGCAGTTCTGGAGCAGTAGTTTTGTGGGGTTTTCAGTGCAAAATCATTATTTGAAGCCACAGAAACTTTTGAGGCTTTAATAGTTAAAACCCCAGCATCTTTTACTAGGAGAGAAAAGGGGTTTTGATGGCTTGTTGTTAAGTATAACCAAAGAATAATGTGTCCAATAGTGTGCACTGTAAACAGCTAAACTTGAAAGGATCTTTCTGGTCAAAGGCCATGTTTACAGTTGAGTTTTCTACCTACTTAAAAGTGTGTCATTTACTGAAAGAACCTACATTCTGCCAGACTTCTACGTTTGAAGACTTTTGTTGTCTACAACATACATGACAGTTTCCCACAAGAAATGCTGTTGACATCTTTGTGTAGTTTCTTTGTGTGACTTTTAAAGCATCCTTCAAGAAAAAAACTTTTAAAATTAATATCTCTAAAAAGTGCTTTTAGTCATAAGGCAACATCTTCTGACTTCTTATTAGCTGATTTTAATGCTCTATAGTTATTTATGGCACAGACTGAAAGTATAAATGCTTCTTCATTAATCTATGACACAGGCTTAATGAGTGCTGAGATTTGGGGTTTGGACACCATTAATGCAGTTCTACCATTTACCCAGTTCTATGTCATCACCAGAAGTTAAACATAACCTTGTAAATTAACAGTATTCTTGCCATCTATTAATTGCCTCCTAGGAGTGAAATGTCTTTTAGTTTCATTCAGTGTAGCTTTTTGTACACAGATTTTTCAACCATTATTCACTACACTCAGGATTCACAATCTTTCAGCATCAGAGCTATGGCCTCAAGATAGAAATTTTTTTGGGGTGCCACATTTTGATGTAAAATTAGGAGAAATATACATATGCTGAACTTCAACCACCAAATTCCCTGACAATATTTATGTCAGTTAATGAACATTACCACATGTTGTATTAAAAAAAAAAAAAAAAAAAAAAAGTGTTTTGGAGGAGAAGAAAAAAAAAAAAGAAATTTTCTAAGTTATATTTCCTAAACATGTTAACATCTTTCCAAAGTCTTATGATATAACATCTTAAAATATATCAATAATAATATGTTATTATTGTTACATTTCCTTGTTAATCTTTCTTTTTATGTATTTTTTTAAGATCTTGGATGTTATGTGATACAAATAGCTGAGAAGTGTCCTTAAGAAGCAAAAATTTCTTAGCTATAGACTGGAAGTTTTTGCAGATCCTCTTTTTTGATCTTTCTACTTTACTCCTTCAACTCTTTGCCCAGTGGTTACTTCTTACCATCCTGCCCCAGTGATTATAAGTCACGCTCTGAGGAAAACAATACTTATGTTCAGTTACTTATCATCCTCTGAGCAGACCTGGTAATTTTGCATTTTATGAGAGTTTCGGTGACTATTTTTGGGGCTGTAAATGCTAAGGAATGCAGATCTTTAGGTAACTGCCAAAATGGTAGAAATGTCAAGTAGCAGGGGAGGGATTTAGTCACATATTTTGAGATTCAGTGTAGTAATTTAAACTCTGAGATGTGGCATCCCCATTGGGAGTGTGAGACTGCCTTCTGTCTTAAACTTAATTTTTTAATTTACTAGTTCTGGTCTTTTAATTTCTGCAGGGGTAAACTTTGGCTGAGAAAAGATGGTTTCAAGCCATTTTCAAGTTCTATGGACTGTCCTCTATAGAAGGCCACTCACTAAAGGCAGGAAGCTTTTTGTCTTACCTTTAAAATACATTTCAAAGAACAATAAGTCATCTTGGCTCTGTGCTGTATAAAAAGGTACTGCTAAATTCTGAAGAAACATAGAAGATAAATTAGAATTTTTTGATAATTCTGTTTTGTTACTTTGTACTGTTTACTAAGAGATATTCATAATATCTATGAATTTATGAATCTATGAAGAGATTATAGAAAAACTTCAATTAGGGGGCTTAAAAAGTATAACATCACTCCTTTGTGTTTTATACTTAAGGTGATTTTAACTTGGAGCTTTGTGAGGATATAGAATCACAGAATCACAGAATGTGTTGGAAGGGACCTAGAAGTTCATCTAGTCCAACCCCCCTGCCTGAACAGGATCAGCTATACCAAGTCACACAGGAACACATCCAGGCGGGCCTTGAGTGTCTCCAGAGAAGGAGACTCCACAACCTCCCTGGGCAGCCTGTTCCAGAGCTCTGTCACCCTCACTGTGAAAAATTTTTTCCTTGTGTTTACCCTAAATCTCTTGTGCTCCAACTTGCTCCCATTGCCTCTTGTCCTGTCATTGGATGACAATGTTATAATTTGTTATATAGGTATAACAAACACATTTTATGTGGATGTCTTAATACAGTTTATGACCCATACTAAAAAACCCTAGTATATGCTCAAGATATAAGAAAATACAATTGTTTTTTTCCTTGAACAAGAAAAACTCATGTGACATTGTCTTGGTTAAAGTTTTCTTTACTACTAGGTAATGACTGTAGAAGGATATTACCATTAAGTCTGGAGAAGAGGAGGCCAAGATGAGACTTTATTGCTCTCTACAACTACCTGAAAGGATGTTGTAGTGATGTGGGTATTGATCTCGTCTCTCAGGTGAATAGTGATAGGACAAGAAGAAATGGGCTTAAGTTGAGCCAAGCAAGGTTTATATTGGATATTAGGAAAAAAATTTCTTGCTGAGTGGTTAGGCAGTGGAGTGGACTGCCCAGGGAGGTAGTGGAATCCCCATACTTGGAAATGTTTAAAAAGTGTTGAAATGTGGCACTTCTGGATATGGTTAAGTGTTCCTGCTAATATTTGAAGTTCATTTCCAACCTTTTTTAAGATTCAATGATGCCTCTAAAATTTGAGAAGGTACTCCAATATGAGAGAGCAGCTACTTTGGAAGTTTAAATGGCTTTCCTAAGCAGAAATGCAAATGGAAAATAATAAGCTGATAAATGAGGTATTATCTCTTTCATTATGCAACAAATAACAATTTTTTTTTGTGAGGAGAATCGTGAATTAAAGTGTGACACAAACACAAGCAGACTGCAACAAGGACAGCATAGAAAATCCTGTAGAGGGCCATTAGTTGGAACTGTTTACACTTGTTAATTTATGAGAATAATGCACACATATCTCTGAAATACATGTGTCTCCCTGTCTTAGGAGTTCTGCCTTTCTCTCAGAGACTTGGCTTGTCATCTTTTTGGCATGGCTCCTGTTGCACTGTCCCTGAAAAATTATAATTGAGTCAGTTTCACCTGCTATGTACAAGAATAGCTACTGGTAATGAAACACCAGTTTTAGCAAGCAGCTTCTGAATTTCTTCTTTCTAAAGATGGGGCTCTTTTTCATGTGTGACTCATCAATGTCCTATGACTACCTTTCTTTTTTAAACTTTTGTTTTATCCCCATGTACATGTATCCAGGTGAGAGGCCTAGATCTAGGCATATATATAGTAGAGAAAGAAA
>WYEA01006419.1:163824-187762 GCA_033558465.1 Alcedo atthis | reverse complement strand
GATAGATAGATAGATAGATAGATAAAAACTAAGAACAGAAAATAAAATTATGTACATACACACAAAGCTACAATATTAAGAATGACAAAGCTAAAATTCACAAGCCAGCCAAAATAGATTAAAAAAAAATATTAAGGTAACAGTGGATTTTGCTCTTCTTAGTTCAGAATATAACTTGAGACTATCTGGGGAGTACAGTATAGCCCTCTAGCTACATAATTTTGTTATGCAAGTTTATACTTGTGCAGACTCTCAGAAAGTAGGTGTCAGAAACTTAATAGATAAGGTCATATAATTTTCCTCTGGCCACAATAGAAAAACCATAAAAACAGCTGTCTCATGACCCATTTTAGTTCCACTGTCTAAGATACTAAAAGTTGATATTCTGAATCTTTTTCAACCCACAGAAAGCATATGAGGCTTGTATACAAATTATTATATTATGCAAATACTAAACACTGATTACCCAGCACCAGCATCATTAAAAAGAAAACATATAAAAATTATTAGGGCCTTTCAAGATTTTTATTATATTTTCCAAAGTAAGGTCTGCCATGAATCAGTCACTATATTCTACTGGCTTTATTATCTAGAAGAAAACATAATTTGCTTTTTGTACTAATATAATTTGAAGAGCTGGACAATACCCACAATATGAGAGTAATTTTTTTTGTTCTCTGGGCAACAGCTAATTTCCATAAATATGTGTTCACCAACATCTAGAAAGTCTGTTATAAGGAAAACCTTAGCAAAAACTTCAAGAAAAAAAAATGAGGTTTTTTTCAGGGATACTCTTTGATTTTTGATTTGGTTATTTCCACCTTAGGATTTCTCAATATTTTCATTTGAGAACCTTGTTCACATGTGAAATACAAAGGTTTTAGGATCATTAATTATACAGCAGGACTTTACATACATGACTCATTTAGAACACCACAACACTAGCATATTAAAAAGGCATTTTCAAGTGTAGTATCCAGTAAAAAATATTTGAGGGTGTGTTTTGGTTTGGTTGCTTGATTGTTTTTTGTTTGGTTATTTGTGTGACTTTTTTCCCTTTACTTTCTGCCAAAATCCTAAATTCAGCATAGGCTAACTGATATACCTGTCTAAGCAAGTCCAAGTAATGGAAATTATTCTGGTGGGTCTTCATTTGCCCAAATCACCATCATTAGAGCTTAAGAATTGTTAAGTATTAGCATGTGTACTCTCTAATAAAATACTTCAGTGATTTCTAATAGTAAAATGAATCTGTCTGGCATAAGTTTACAGTCTTTGATAAATACTCAGGTTTCTGATATTGTTTGAAAAAGGTCCAGCTGATATGAAATAAAATCTGGTTCTATTGGTCCAGTTTATGAGTGTATCATTATACAGAGAGAATTTTTTGTTTTGTTCAGATCATTTTCAACAATCATATTCAATCTGACCCTCAGAATTTATTGTGTATACTTCACAGATCTTTACAGTGTAGGAGTCACATGTGGCACTAACATTAAAGCCAAAGCATTTCTGGACTTAAGTGTCGTAAACTTAGGAGTGCATAAAACAGTTGTATAATAATGTTCCTACACTTTTTCTGTATCATCATAGGAACTGGTCAGAGGGACAAAATCATATTACAAGGAATGGCTAATGTATCTGATCTCACCAAAACAGTGACTCATGCATAAAAATGCTGAATCAGAAATTGCTTGATCAAGTGGTAGATTGAATTGGTGTAAATACACTAGGTTTTGTTGGTTGGTTGGTTGATTGGGGTTTTGTAGCAGTTACTGTAATTCAATATTTTTATTGTTTCTTTTTTACCATTTTACAAATATTTTATTGTCTTTTTTAAACCCTTGTTAGCGTTAATACATTAATCAATTCCTTTCCATGCTGTGTCTCTAAATTATGTTTTTGGACACTGAATCAAACTAGTTCACTATAGCAATGCAACATGCTCCCAAAGGCATGTCATTCCTTTCCCTAAAGGGAGAATGTTGTTCTGAAACCCCCCTTATGTCTCAAATAATTTTACTAGATTTTACTGCCCTTACCAGGAAGTAACTGGTCGTGAAATTAACCTCTTTACAATAGACTCAGTCATCATTTGCAGTTATTTGATTCTTTCAGAATTAGAAGAGATAAGCTTGATACCACATCAAATAATGGAAATACTTAGCTCAGGAGAAATATTTAGCCTAACTTTGGACTCTAACCTATCATAACAAAGAACGTGCAACCAGGTCCTTCATCTCATTACAAATTATTTATTCTCCTTTTGACTCATACAGAATCACAGAATGATTTGGCTGGAAGAGACCTTCAAGATCAAGTCCAACCATTAACCCTACAATGCCAGTGTCCCTAAACTATGTCCCCCAGTACCACATCTATGCAACTCTTAAACACCTTTAGGGATGGGGACTCAACCACCTCCCCGGGCAGTCCATTCCAATGCCTAACCACCCTCTCTGTAAAGAAATACTAATATAGTTAATTTATTTTCAATACATGAGCTGGACCAAGTTAGTAATAGAATTTTACTGAAAAAGAATTTAAAAATCAGTTCCATTTTATCAGACCAGAAGACAGAACTAATTGTTCTGTAAAGGATTCACAGTCTCAGGGAGAAATTTTAAGCTTCCACAGACTGTGAAAGAGACAGGATTCTAAATTTTTTCAGACCTCTTAAGAAGAAAACAAGCTGATGAACTGGAACATGAGAGTTTCTCCAGGCTGTATTACACTATTAGTTATTTTTTGTTGTTAGTTAAACAAATGAGTTATCTAAAAATGTGGTTCTGTCATTGCCATATGGTTCCTGACCAATATAAGAGAAAAGATATCCCAAAGAACCTTGTTAGCGGATACCATGTAGCAGTTAAGTGATGGTTTACAAGTCTTTACAACAGGAAACACAATCACTCTTTTGAAAAGCAGTAATTTCATGCATGATCTACTGTGTTTATGGATATGAAAAAATGATGACTTGTGCCTAATAAAAATGTTAATGTAGGCATTATATATTCATTAGGAAACCACTGTAGCTTTTCTTAGTAGTGGAATATATTGGTTTGATTTGTTCATTTAAGATGCTGAAATTCCTCAGATGAAAAATATTGTTTTATTATTGCTAATTTAAGTTATAAAATGTAAATCTTATAATGTGTTAATTTATTTATATTACAGAACACCTAAACAACGTGCTTATGCACATCTAATAGAATTATAGAATGATAGAATCACTTTGGTTGGAAAAGATCCTTGAGATCATTGTTTCAACCATTAACCTAAGACCAGTTAGGTTAAGTCCACCACTAAACCATATCTCTTAAGTGACACATCTACACATCTTTTAAATACTTCTGGGGATAGAGGGTGTTATTAGTTTCACTTTCAATTAACATCTAGTGCTCTTGATTCCTTGCCCTCCCTGTCCACACACAATATAAATTCACACATGATACCTTGGTAACTTCATTCAGACATCTATGTACAATAAGATATTCAGTAAGATACTAAATTTATTATATATTAAAATGTTACATTTCCTTCATTGTATATGCTGGCTATGGTCTGTCAGAACAACCTAGATATCTATAATCTCACAGTTTCTCTCCTGTTTTAAAAAAGTTAGTGTATTTTTCTGACACCTTATATTTAGCTTGTTAAAACCATGTCTTTTTCTTTAGGGAACTACTCAAGTAAAGCCACTGGAGTAATTGTTCTGCTGGTAAATTGATTAAATTTGCCAAATGAATAGCATATAAAAATAATGACAAATAAATCATCACTGGAAGTTTGTAGTTATTTTTATATTTGAACAACATCACATTGCTGGCTCATGGTCATCCTGTTATCCACCAGGACTTTCAGGTCTTTTTCCACAAACCTTCTTTCCAGCAGGTCAACCCCTAACCTGTACTACTGTATGGTGTAGGACTCTGCACTTGCCCTTGTTGAACTTCATTTGATTCCCCTTTGCTCAGCTCTCCAATCTGACCAGATGTTTCTGAATGGCAGCACAGTCTTCTGGGGTGTCAGACACTCTTCCCAGTTTTGTGTCATCAGCAAACTTGCTGAGGTACACTCTTTCCCATCATCCAGGTCATGGGTGAATATATTGAAAAGAACTGTACCCAGTACTGACCCCTGGGAAATACTATTATTATGGGCCTCCAATTAAACTGTCATTATGTGACTAGATGCTGTACATTGTACTAAATTTGAGATTATTTGGCTGCTGGGCAAAAACTATACGGTGTGGTACTAGTTTAAGAATGCAGTGCTCTGAACACTTTTCCAAGTGATCTGACACCTGACCTCTATCCTAGAGGATAAACATTGTCTTTCCTTTATGGTCCCATCAAGTTCATATCCATTTACTTTCTCCATTACCTTCTGCAAACATCCTTATACTTCTGTTGAGGAATGCTTCAGTTGTAATAAAATTGGCCTTCGAAAGCTGAAGCTCTTCTGACAATAATATATGGCATTGGTCTTAGGGTGTAGTATGTCAAGAGAGGTACATATTTGTCTTTATGAAGTATGATTTCAAGAAGGACAATGTCTTCCCCTGTTTTTCTTTCAGCATAGACACTGACCTTACTTAAAAACCAGTTTTGTAATAATAATAATAATAATAATAATAATAATAATAATAATAATAATAATAATAATAAAAACAATTTCCCTGTTCAAGATCTGTGTACATACACTTTTTGGAAGATACCACAAACTTCGTGAACTCTATCCAAGGTTAAGTACCAGAGAAAGTGACTGCTAGGGCATGTTCAACTTAGTTTATAAGCAATCTGTGCTTTAAGAAGATTGGTGATTATAACTGATAGAACTATGATATACTTTTATAGTTGGGAAGCAAAACAGTAATTTGTTTTTCTTGGCAAAGAAGTGAAGGTGGAATTTGGGTAGAGCTATATACATAGATATATAGATATATCTAAAAGACTTCCTGAATTTGCAGTAATCTAGATGACTAATACTGCATTTAATCACAACTCAAGAAGGTAAAAGTTTGAGATGCCATATTATGCATGCATCCACATCAAAGAGAGATAAAGATAGAGAATCACCAGTGCCTCAAAAAATCTATTAGAAGTTATATATTGAGAAGAAAAGCTGAATGCAGTAGAAGTCTTTTTTATAAAAATTATATTTGCTTAAACTTTCGAAGAAATTGGGAACAATTTAAATAAAACATTACCTTATGAGGAAATATAGGCAGCAATTAATTATCTCATTTCAGAAAAGCATCCTGTCCATATGGGATTAGTATTGAATTCCCCCCAATTGTACTACTATAATTTTACCTTGCTGAAAATATATTCAACCAGTCTAATTTGACTTAGCTTTAGTCTGAGGTTTGTCTTGTATTTCTTCTATTTCTTTCCCTGTCTGTTTCTCAGGTACTCTAGGAGAGCTCCATTGCCTCAGTGATAAGTGAGTCACTCTCCTCTGATTTGTGTGCCCAGGTCACATATCAGACATACATATGGGTGCTCATGATATGCTGTGGACATATGTTAGTAGAAGCTTCACTGGGTTACAGAACTGTGTTTTGTTTCGGGGTTTGGTTTTGTTTGTATCATATGCTTTTTGCAGAGATTGTTAGTTCAGATCTCACAGAGCACTCACCAGGATGCCCATACAATGTCCAGAAGCTGAGAGACAGCCACCAGGTTTCTGGCATGCAAAAGGAAAGGCTCACACTGTGGAGGTGAGGTGAGCTGCCATGCTGAAATCTGGTAATCATAACTAGCATCTCTGCCAAGGTGCAACTGGACATGGCACACTCATCCTGGGAAGTAGGTGTCAGAGGATGGGAGAATTTGGCACCCCTTGTTTTGACCAGTAAAGAACAGCATCAGGAAGACTGAAAAAACACAGGTTAATATGATACATATTGTGACCAGTGAAGGAGCAGGATGTGAGAAGTAGGGACTTAATAAAAGGGTACAGCAGGAAAGAATTATAGTACTTAACTGCTGGTTGGGTATTAAAAAATGAGATACATAATAATGGAAATAAGGGTCAACTGTGTTTGAGTGTGCTCTTAAGTGTTTGCTATTTTGTCTGTTTGTAGAATAATACAATTGCCTATTAAAGTGTTGTGAATAACAGTCTGTAGTGTTAATAATCCCTTGAGTTTTGTCTTATCTTTCACATGTGTGGCCTTCAGTTATAGCCAATTCAGTGTCTGATGCCTTCACATTTAACACTAAGAAGAAAAAGTGTTCATAATTACTCCTTTAAAGAAGAGTTAGAGTAGAAGATATCTGTCTTCAAAGTGCAATTACAACATTTTATTATCCTTAAAACTGTAGGACCTCAGACAGAGGAGCTGTTTTTAAGAGCACACAAGAATGGGAGTAGTATATGACAGAAAATTTTGACAAGGTACTATCCTGAAGGAAAACAGAGCAGGATGTTTAACATAAGGGATCTAAACAAAAGTTTTTAGATTGTGACCCTATTTACACAGCTTTGTTCTATCATCAGTAGGGAGGGAGAGATATTGCCAGAGGTTATTCAGTTTTGAAGTACCCCAGAAAGTGACAGAGCTTCTGAATATATGGAGACTGCTAGGCATGCCATTCAGGTGCCTAAAATCTGACATGGGCAACAGAAACCTAATTAATTAAACAGCTTTAAGACCTCCCTTGACAGTACAGGAGTGGAGATGGCCATCCAACTTCTTGATACTATGTTTCTGGCAGAAAAATACAGAGCAGTAGCTGGTAGAGCCCTACTCTACTGCATACACAGTATTGAAGGTTTGAATTGAGTACTCTCTCAACTCAATAAATGCACTATATCAGTGACAGTGAAAAGAATGACATTCCTTATCAAGGCACCAATACTCCTTGGTAAAAAAACATGTGCTGGCCTCCTCATGGCTAAAGATTTTCCCAGCTCATGTGTTCTGGTTATTATTTTCCCCTGCTCAGGTTTGACTGATGACCTTAGCCTGCAGCATGGAGTGAGAATTAGGAAATGTGACTGATAGTCCTGGAGAGAGTATAGTGTTCTCTGTGGACCAGAAATCAAGTAAATAAAAGGAAACATTGATTCTTTATTTTTGGTTGATGTTTGTTCTTCCTCCTATCTACGTTTTCCTCTGCTGCCTCTGCCAACAGGGATTCAAAGAATCATATGGTTTTAGTGGTAAAAGCACTTTCAGAGTGTGTCTTTAATATTCTTCTGTTTTTCCTGTACAGTAATAGGATACTGTATTTGTTTGGTTTGTATATAACTTTTCCACCTCTATTCATTCCTATTGTAATTCCAGTGGTATGATGTGCAAGATGTTTTCCATAGAACCTGCAGCTCAGTGACCCTGAAAGGTAATGGATTCAGAGCTCTCGACTCTACCTGACCCGTTGTTCACAATGAGCTACTTATCATATACATTACATCCCTCCAGGGTCTGAACATTGCCACAGGAACATTTTATAAAGCACGTAACAGAAAAGAAGGGTACTGAGGATGTTTTCAATTGTCTCTACAGTCAATTGTCATTTAATGGACAAATTTTTTATTTATAATAAATATTTGGTAATAGATGGTCACATCTATTACCAAATAGCATAAAAGCACAGAGTGCCTAAGAGCACTGGGATAACTTCTGAGAGCCTCATGCCCATATGTCACAGTGTAATCTGCCATTAGCCTGTGCCTACATGGTATGAAAGTAAAAGGAATACTTGTGCATTCAACCCTGTAATTGGGGTTATGTCATGGTTCCAGAGGTACACCAAATATAGTCTCACAGGTCTGACTTGAGGTTCAAGCAAGGGCTTATGAAAGCAACACACATGCACACTATGGCTGCAGACTGGGGATGCTGAAAACAATGGGGTTGTGATGAGCACAAAGACTGAAACAGTCAAGCTGATTGGCTGATCTGAAGCTAGTCTTTCCTTCTCCAGAAAGTTTAGCTAATCCTTGTCCTCGGCGAATAACTATCCTATTTAAAGCAGAAGACACTCATTTTGAAGTAATTCAGCTCGTAGTATGGGAAGTTGCTGTTACACTTCTTCTGCGATATGCCAAGGCAGTCATTTCACAAGATTCTCCTCCCCAAGGGCCTCAGATGTCCTTTGTGCCTCCTCTGCCAAACTCCAGGCCAACCAGCTTCCTTATTCCCTTGACTTACCACTTTTCAGTTGATGGTCACAGAATGAGGGTGAACAGCACAATTGCTAATAGTCTTCCTGGTGTGCCTCCCTCATTCTTCCTTACACCCTCCACAGTCTCATGCAAATGAGTCAGATACTAAGGACAAAGTATCCTGGGACATTTCTGCATCCTACATGTTTAATTGGTAGAGAGAACCCACAGAAAGGAGCCACACAGCCTCACAACCTCCCAGACTCCAGCTGCTACTGCTGCATTTTTCTACTGCTTTCTTGCAACAACATGTGTTTCCGGAACAAACACTGGAATGTGACAAGAAATTAATCATAAAGGTGCCTTTATTTTTCTGTATTATTATTGTGATCAACTGATTCGTACAGATGAAGCCATGGTGGAAATATCTACATAGGCAGAGGTTACCTTTGAGAAAGCTAAGTCTTCACTTCTTAAGCACCAGTGACCAGTTTGACCTGACACTGTCCTGACAGGACAGAAGGAAACAATAAAACCACTACAGGTCCTGACTTTCAATATCTAAAGACTTGATGCATTTCAGTCCTTTTAACACCTGTGAGTGTTACCTGAAATACCTGAAAGCTATTGCTGTTACAACATGGTGTAAACCACTAATGGGATTGTCTTTTAAGGTCTTGGTGGGAGAGTTCTGACTGGGCCCCACAAGCACCAAAATATTTATTTTTATGATGATTAACTGGAGGAGTCCTCAAAAAAATATTCAGGAAGAGAACTGTACTTAAATGTTCTCAAATGTTTATGCACTTTTAAGAAATGTACCAAATGTGTATGTGGCATAGGATTGAGAAGATAATTATTTCCTTCTGCTTTGTGTATGTTTTATAGACATAGCATCAAGACACAGAGCTTCTGCACTGTCCTTGTTAATTGATCATTGTCAGAAATGCAGTTCTTTCAGATCATGGTTATTTGATGGACAACAACACAGAGTATCAAGCTCTCTTCCCCACTTTCAGTCTGCAACAAGCCACCTATGTCTCTTAACATGAGGACACTTTAAATTGGTTTTGAGGCATTTTTACTTTTGTTTCAGAAACACATTTATTCCTAAAGCAAGCACACTCTTACCCATTTTCAGGATTCATATGCCAGAAATGATATGCTCTAACTGAAGCAGAGACGTCTTTTGTCCTGTCACCAGTAGTCTCTGGAAAGCAGGAATACTGCACCTGTTGTAGATGGATGTCACTTAGATATAGATGTTTCTGGGGAAAACAGTGGTTCCTTGGATTGTCACCACTCCATCCAGCCATACAGTGTCTCTGTCTTTGTTTCGAAACACAAAACAGACTAACTGTCTCTGTAGTACAAATGGTAAATGAAGTGGAAACAGTCAAGCAAGACAGCATGAAATCTAAGCGACTATAAAACATAAAACATTACTACGAAATCCATCAAGACATAAATAACCCAAGATTCAGTTATCACAAATACCTTTGTCCAATTATCCCCTGTGCAACCTCTCATTTGAACTTTTCTGATCATTTTTTGCACAAGAGAGGAATGAATAAAATTATGGTCTCTAGGCTGCTGTTCTGAGGAGTCTTAGAGTTACTGGCAAACCTGATGCTATGAACATATTCATCAATAGTATAAGAGACACTGTAATACAGCTGTTTCACATCTGGATCTAAAGCACAGAAAGGACAGCTAAATGGCACAATTTTATTAATGTAATAACTTTTCAATAATTTAATCAAAGGTACTGAGAAAAAATGCTTTTCAACAAGTTCATGTAATTGCACAGCCCTGTCTGTAATCTGAATGTTTATCTCAGACCCTCAAGAAAAAAGAAAAATCTGGCAATGTACTTTGTCTGATTCTTTCAAAGTAACTGGCAACAGCAGAAAGCAATATTTTCATTTGTCAGAGGCCAGGAATAGCCAAATGCTTCACAGGTTGTAAAGGTTCATTGGGGGTAAAAGAAGAAAAGGGAAGAAGACAGCATCAATCTCTTAAGGGACTGCAGCCTGAAAGTGGTGAGTCTGCTCATGAGATTTATTATTTGTTGACCTCCTTCCACCACTTAGGTTAAAACATGATGACAGTCTGGTGGTGATGGAGAGAAGCCACTCTTCCTCCTTAACACTGACCTAGAGAATTAGGATCATGAACCAATCACACAAGTATGCCTTCTAAAACCATTCATGGCGATTGCATTGCCACCTGCTCCTCTGCTATTTAGTACATCAAGTGCAGTTGCCAATTCCCTGAAAGTCAAAACCATTTCACATCTTGCAGCTGTCCCCAGTCTTCAGGGAACAGATGAAAGTAAAATGTTGTTGTGATTCCCTGGACTGTGTGATGTCTCACCTTAAGTGAGGTTGGTTGGTTTGGTTTGGTTTGGTTTTTAATTGGGAAATGCAATATATTGTCACTTTATTTGGATGTTTTTAAAATACTGAAGTGAATAAGAAGTGAATGTGTGATTCATCTGGATTTTTTCTATAAGTCTGGCAAAAGGTACATTTAAGGGGAAAGGCAGAACGTCAAAGGCATCCTCACACTGCTTTCAGCCATCTGGGAATAGGTCGCAGACCCTTGTTGAACAAACAGCCTATCATTTTGATTTGTGTTTCTAGAACAGAGCATAAACACATTTAGAAAGGACTGAGATTAAAAATAAAAAACTAACCAACCAACCAAAACAAAACAAAACAAAAAAAACAAACCCAAAAAAACCCCAACCTAATGAAAACCCCTTTATTGACTTATTGTCTAGATGTGAGTAAGCAACAGAATATTTTAGGCTGATGGGTCAAATATCCACCCTTCTCCCCATTGTTTTACCTAAAAAAATAAAAGTAAACAAAGGTTAAGTCATATTTTTTACAGATAATTTTTATTTTTAGCAATTATTTCAGGGAAGCTGTATTGAACTCCTCATTCTTTAAATAAGAGAGGGAAAAAAATAATCTTCCTGATTCTTTAGTGTAAACACAGGCTTTAAAATATAGCACTTTACTGAAAGAGCTTGCTGGACCACCCAGCCTACCAGCAGAAGAGACTCTTCTCCAAGTGGTATTAGATCATTCTGTTCAACTCTGAAGCACAAGGTCAGTGTGGGACCTCAGCCTCTACATGGGTTGGCCAAGTTGCAGGAAATTGACTTTCAATTGCCCATCTCCTCTTGCTTTCCTCCTCCAGGGGTAAGAAACCTGACACTCATTTCCTCTCACATTTTAAAGTGTCACTCCCCCTTCCACCTCCCTATGCTCTTCATCTCCACCAACTTTGGGTGAGAGGTTCCCAGGGAATAGAACTTGTGACCCACAAACATAGGAACAAGAAGACAGGTGCAGAATCACCAGGCACCTTTCACCCTTTCCCAGGATTGAGAAGAGGAAATCCCCATCCACTGTCCGATAATCCATGCTCTGAGCCCTTTAATGCAGAAACTAGCAATAAAATGTAAGCATCCTCATGAAGGAATTACACTGTTTCCAACTTTTGTGGGTTTATTGTGATTTCACAACTTCAGAACAGTTGTCCCAGTCCCAGTTTCTGGAATCAGGATCTTACAGCAGATCCTACTTCACAATTTTAAAGATTTTTTTTTAAACTATTGTGTTTATGGAGAAAAAAAGTTTTCCCATATGAAGTGAGTCCAAAGTAAGAACCAGAAATCAAATAAAAAGAAATCCCTAAAGCATTATTATTATTATTAAATCATTATATTTCTGGGGGAGGAAAAGAGGGTGATTTGTGTTTTTAAAGTGCTTTGTGCAATGGAAAGAGATGAATGGGAGGAGAAGGGTATCTTGAGTGTTTTTTCTGAATGTTACAGTTTAAGTGACAGAATTAAACATATTTGAGAGTAATAGGATACATTCTGGATGCGACAAGATCGTGACTTTGGAGAAAAAAAAAAGATTTTAAGGAACAAAATCAACAAATGGGCAAAAAGAAAGGAAAGTCATGAAACTTATTTTTTCTTTGTTTTAGTTTCAAAAAGAGCAAATTCAGGTCTTAACCTTCATTAGGTGTGCATACAGTACACTGGTTCATTAGTGACTATGGGATTGCTGTCTCTCTTTATTATGGAGAATTTCCCTGTGACAAACTTTTTTTCAGGCTTTTGGGTTTTCTCATTTACTACTTATGTATTTTCTGCTCGTAAGATAATTTCCTGTAGAGGAAATGTTATCATTCTCATTCAAGTAGCATTTTTTAGCAACAGTTATTGTTTTCTATCAGCAATTCTGTGTTTTGGGACAGAACCAAATTGTCTTTTTAAAATTCCATCTCTACTACACTTTTTCCAGCATTGCTTATGAGATAACAATTTCACAGCCCATAATCTGGAAAGACTATAAAAGAATCTACATAAGAGTTTGTGCTGCATTTATATCAAATTACAGGTGATAGCACTGTTTTTTGTGCACGTAATGATCATCTGGTAGCATGACATCTCTTGCTTCCACAGACTTGTATGGTTTTACTAGTGAATCTGATTCTACAGTTTTGAAATGTGGGCACCTATAGCTGTAAACAACATCTTTCTACCAGATTCTCTGTCTCCTGCATGTCTTAGCCACCTTCCAGTACCTGAAGGGGGCCTACAAGAAGGCTGGAGAGGGGCTGTTTATAACGACCTCGTGTGAAAAGACAAGGGGTAATGGGTTTAAATTAGAGAAAAGTAGATTTAGACTAGATATCAGGAAGAAGTACTTTACCTTGAGGGTGGTAGAACAGTGGAACAGGCTTCCCAGGGAGTTGGTTGAGGCACCATCCCTGGAGATATTCAAGGGGAGGTTGAACAAGGCTCTGAGCAGCCTGGTCTAGTTGAGGGTGTCCCTGCTCACTGCAGGGGAGCTGGACTAGATGCCCTTTGGAGGTCCCTTCCAGCACTAAACAATCTATGATTTCTATAATTTCTATGATTTCTTTGATCTTTGCCTATAAACGTCCTCCATATCACATGTACATCTTGGAGAGGTCTTCTGTGTTGGTGGTGCTATTAGAAGGATATATTACCTTCTCAAACCTATTATCTTTAAAGTTAAGTATGAATGAAGAATGAGCATAACACATTTTCAGGTTGCCATGAAAGCAGAAATAAACAAGTACAAATAAACGGTCATGTGTCCACCATCACCACACATCCCATGCTTTATTCCTCCAGTCTACACTGGGAATTACCTGGATATTTTTCCACCAAAAGGTGTTGACAATTATTAGCAGGTGGAACAAAATTCTTGTGTGATTTAAATTGGTGAAAGTCCAAAGAAGTCAATCTGGCCTTATGTGAGTGAAGGCTCCAGTGTAGAGGGGTGCTGAATGAGGAGCTTGCAGACCAGTTCTTTACTGAATAGCACAATTTAACCTTATAGTGAATATAACTTCCTTTTAGAGATTTGGCTAACCAAATATGTCAAGTTTCCAAATGAAAAGAATAAAATTTCAGGCCTTGGTTGTGTAAGTAGAGCAGACATTCAACAATTTAGTGTCATTACTCATTGTCACAAGGACAAGGTTTTCAAGAAGTTGAAACAGATCGCTTCAGATACTTTACACTCTAGTTATATATTTTAACTGAGCTGATGATTGTCCTTTATCTAGCCAGACAGTTTAGCCACCTGACCCGCTATTATAAATGGCAATGTGATAGAAGTAATTTCCTTGGCAGCTGCCTCTGGAAGATATTGCAGTGAAAGGTAATTTTACTCCTATTTAATCTCCTTCTCAATTATTTACTAAATGATTTAGCTTATCACTAAGAAACGAAAACATAGATTTTTGCATTTAATGGAGATTATTTTTTCTTCAGACAGGGATTCCTGAAAGCCACAGAACTTTACAAAACAATACCCTTGTGTTGTCCACCCTGAAGTTGTAGCAAAGGAGAAAAACTCAGGAAATTAAGCCACATGCCTACAGAAGTTAGCTGGTCTGGATCCTACCCAGAGCTTTTAGTCAAGCTGGTAACTCTTTGTCTTGGACATTGTTGCTAAGGCTTCCAGACCAATTCTATACTTAATTGTCAAAAACTAACCCAAATTAAAATATAAGTTAAAGCAAACAAACATATGCTCAGTTTTCTTGTACTTTGAAAACAGTGACATAGATAAGGCTTTGCAAGTTTGTTGCCAAAGAGAAGAAATTTCAACTATCTCCATTCATATAGATAAAATTAAGTAGCCAAAGTCACAGCTCCTGAAACATCACTTGAAATGGCTGAGGCTCTTCCTTTACAATCCTACCCATAAACAGCATCTAACACCTGCTTGGTGAGCAGTGACAGCCCTTGTTAATATTACAGGCCTTATCAAATACCAGTATTTCTTCGGTTTTGGTGCTACTCCACTGAACTTGTTTTTTCCAGTTTTCCTAGGAGAGTCTTAGACAGATAAAATGTTCATGATATTGCGTTCTTCAGGGAGACTATTTATTGGATGCAAGCACATTTTTTTCCTGAGGTATTTTAGCCTGAGATGATATCATGTTTATCCTTTCTGTAAGCTGTTGCATAGGATTTATACATTTTAAAATCTACATTCTATATGTAGAGAATGTATATATTCTATATATACCAAAAAACCTGTGTAATTTATCTTGTTGGTTAAAAATGAATTGTGCAATATAATAATGGACAAATTAAAAACAAGATATTGCCACAGTATAATTCAAGATTTGCATGGAGTGCAATTGGATATAACTAAAATTAGGAGAGGTGAAATATGATCTCCTACTCTCAAAGGAATGTTTGGGTTGGGTTTTTTTTTTTGTTTTGTTTGCTTTGTTTTAACTTTAAATTGAATTCTGAATAGGCAAAAAAGACATACTTTTCCCAATTTGCTATCATTCTGTGCCTTTCTCATAGCTTTTCTCTATCTCTACCCATGCACTTTCTTTGGGTGTTTAATGGTTCCCTCGGGGCAGGACCAATTATTTATGACATACTTCCCCATTTAAGATGTTCCTATGGAAACTGCTGTTTTCAACCAGGCTTGTACTAACTTCAAACAATAGGACTTCATATGTAATAAAGAAAAAATATTTTATTAGCAGGCATATTCTAATGACGTTTACAACCAAGTAAATTGCTCAGAAGAATAAAATTAGCTACATGCTGTGACATAGTCAAGTAGATATTCAGATGCCAACTGGTAAGTAGAGGGAATTAGAGTAACTGTTCATTTTACCAATATTGAGTTTGAAGGTCTCAACATTTCAAAATAGAGTTTCTAAAAGTATCAGTCAGAAGTCAGCAATGCTGTTGAAGAGGAGCAAGTGCCTTATTTACAAATAAAATATTGAAGGTTTATACTTCAGAAATGTCAAATTTCATTTGTACGACAACCCTACACCACAAGACTTCGGCACTAGAAGTGGATTGACAGGTGAAGATGTTACAGATACTTGATTTCTGTGGCTTCAGTTTCAAGCAATTATAATTATGTTTTATCTTTGTGTGTTTTGCTGTTTGTCCTCTCCTTGCTCTACTTCCTGCTTAATAATAAAAATAATAAAATAATAAAAATAACTTCCATCAGCTTTATTGCTGGAAATGTATTCTACACACTCAAGAGACCCTTTGTTTAGTTAAATGATTAGCAAAGAGTGTTTCATTTAAAAAAAAATGAGCTAATTTGTCTGGGGGACTGGATAAATACCAAGATCACAATGTGTAAAGAAAAACAACTGTGAATTCTAGATTGGAGAATTCTAACATCACAAAATAAGCTGACTGCAGGACCATCAGGAAAAAGATTCTCACTTTGAGCCACTGCAGGTCCTGAGTGTATTGTCATGTGTATATGAAAAGAGGAAAGTGTATAGATTCTTTTGTCTGATGAACTGCTAAGATGCAACATTGCCAACACAAGAATTTTAAAAGTTGAGAACTAAATCACCCAAAACCATTGACTACTCATAATTTTTTAAGCCAATCTCATGAGACTGGCTGGAATTGCTTAGGATTTGGAACATTTATAAATAAACTGTTTCAACCCTTTTTTTTTTTTCTTTTTTTATTTTCTTTTTTTTTTAATGAAAGCTACATATTGTACAGTCCTGTCAAATTACTGATGTGAAAACTTTCACATATCTAGTGACTTGAGTCATATAATGGAACATCAGATAGATTTGGTAGGTAGCCCTGGTACCTCAGTAGTCCTAAGGAAAAAAAAGGAGCATGCTTCTTATCTCAAATGGCCCTACAGTCTGTGCCAGAATTGCCTAAGCTCAGGTAAATAATGTGCTAAAACTGGCCTCTCTTTAGGAGCAGAGGATATTTTCCAGTGCTGGCAAAACCAAAATTATTTAAAAATGCATAATTACGGAATTTATTATATGTAATGCAATATGTCAACAATAAAAATATTTTTTATAAGTAGGTGAAGTAACTTCTGTCCCCAAAGGGCAATGTAGAAGGTCGTTCCGCAGTAGGAATAACTGGAAACTGTCCACTCTGTAGTGAGATGGGAACAGTCTCAGCCCAGATGTGCATGATGTCGTTTTAGTTCTTGTGGCTTTTTTTTAAACTGTATTATTTAGCCTATGATGGTAGGTGCTTTTGCCTAGGCTCACCATTTGTGCAGCCTGAACTGTCTGTATCGTTTCTTGCTTGTGGGTTGGATTTTGCCACCTTATTTATACTGAATACCATGGTATTTCATTGACCTGGGGCTTAACATTATTTACTTGCCTGTTTGGAAATGAGAATGACACATGCATTCATGCATTACTTTCTTTTTCACCTCTTATCCCACAAAAAAAAAAAAAAAAAAAAAAAAAAAAAAAGCCAAAATGGCTAAAAGACCTGAATGGAATAAATACAGGAATTTCTATTTTACTTGTTTTTTGTTTTTTGTTTTTTCAGTTCTTATAGACTGAAGATCTCCCTTTTCACTGGAAAACAACAAAAAACTATTTATTTATTTATTTATTTGAATTTTACTGGAAGAAGATCCATTGTGATCTGCTGGCCCATAGCTTAATTAATTTCTCAAATTTATATTCCCAGTGTTGACAGCTTCTTTGATTTCAATTGCATTTTCAAATATATAATTCTATAACCTAGTCTGCTATTTCCCTGTGAGAATCTTCGCTGTCAGCCCTTTGTTGCCAACAGTGGAAAATATAAGAGAACAGCACCCAGATGGCATATTGATTAATTTTCATAATTGATTATATATACGGTCACTGATTGAGTAATAAATTGTAATGATTAATGTGATGAGAAGTAACTCAGTCAGACTCTATGTTGTATGGAAACTGTAAGAAAAATAGCATACCAAAATATGGATATACTGCTTTTAAACAAAATAGAATGTTAAGGCATTTCACTTATGTTTCAGGTGTGCTTGTTAGAGAAAAAAATGCCAAGTGGTATGAAAACTAGGACTCTGCAGTTTGCTGAAAACAGGATATTTTCAGAAAGGCTAATGACCCAACTCTTTTTGTGCTGTTTGATGTGATATTTATGATTTTTTTTTCCAAGTCAGGATGAGGCATTTATGAAAATATCACTCTTGATTTATATTCTCATTAATAAAAACCCCCAAAAACTAAAAGAAAATGGTGGATTTGAGTCTAAACACCACTTTTAATCCCTAGAAGCAGTATCAGGTATCATAGGTGTTCAGCTGCTAAAGCGTTGCCCTACTGACACTTAAATGCACAGGTAGCTCATTTTTTTCGTCGGCACCTTCTCCAGCAACTGTGCTTTCACCTTTGAACATTCACCCAGCCACTTTGGCACCTGCCTTGGCTGCAAATCAGATTTTCAGGACAGTCAATCTCTTTATTATGACCTCTCTGGACAATTATTTATTTTCCTGTCTTCCCATCCATTTCCTGTTCATCACTAAAACCAGGTCCTGATGGAGTCCAGCTTGTAGCCTGCTGAGAGACAAGACAAAATTTCTGTGGAGGGGAAAAAAACCCCCAGGATTTTTATGGAAAAGAGTTCCATAACAAATCTGGTTGGACCTGAATCTTCCCAGTTTCTGTGTGCGCAACAAAAGTCTTCTACTGAAATATTTGTTAACTAATAGTCAAATGGAACATAAAGAAACCTGCCAGCATCTTATTTTTTTTGAACAAACTCTATTAAATGAATAAGAAAAGAAATATCTACCTCCTAGTAATACATTTGATATACATTTTAATATTATGAAACACTTTAATGCTATAATGATAGATGCTATGAAAAAAAACCATGTCTAGTTGAAGTATTATAAATAGGTCTAATTCAGAGGCCAAAATTATGAGCTTATTTTCAACTTTGTTGCAAAACCAACATGAATATACCTATCTACTTCTCAACCCAGACACTGGCAGATAAGACTGAATCCCAGTCTGTACGGGCTAGAGAGATGGGAAGGGAGAGAACATGAGTGCAACTGCATAAAATGTAGAGGCTATTGTGAGTACCTGGAACATGATAAATCCTGGCAAAGAAGGGAGGAAGGTGCCAAATAGGGTTTTTTTTGGTGAATTTTTTTCAGATTCTGAGGAAATTCACTTTGCTTAAAAAACATAATGGCATCTAGACTATGTGAAGGCAACTTCCCTTGAAGATAGTCAGATAGAAATGCAACAGCCCAGGAATGTTCTACTGAAAAGCAATGAATGTTTGTGTTAAAGTCTGCCTAAAAGATACACAAATCCCATTTACTTTTTCCTAAGGATTTACCTGATATGATTTAAAAAATGTCAAAGTTCCTATAAATCACCACCTGAAGGCATTACAGCACAATTCATTTTACAGGTTGGATTTTTTTTCCAGGAAATCATTAGTTAATAACAATGTGCTAAGCCTTATATTCAATACTGAGGTAAGCATTACAACCTTGAAAACTCTGAGAGAGTTCTTAATTAAGAGAGCAAGTGATTCATAAACAATATTTGGAGCATGTTTAAAACTTGAATAGGAACATAAGGTTAGCTTTGGTTAACCATTTGGATAAATTTAGTTTTTAATGGAATATAGAACCAACAGAAGTATTTCCTTTTTTTAGACATTCTAATGGAAAGAGAATTAAGAGAAAAATTGTCTTGCAATGTAAGCACAAAATTGTTGAACTAAATCAACAATGAGAATATGAAACTCAGACATCTATGCTTGTTATCCAAGAGAAATGCAAACCATATGTATGGCAGAGAAATAAATGAGAGACCAAATTCTAAGTTTAGTTACACCCATAGAAGTTCAGTGATCTTATTTGAGCTACCTGATGATAGATTTTTAAAATACTGCCTTCTTAGTCAATTCAGGGGGTCGTTTTATAGAATGTTATAAAAGCACTTCTTTGACCTGAAACTATCTCTTTAAAAGCAGTGCAATGCTTTAGAAAATGCATATTTGCTGCAGATATTTTTTTTTAACAAAATATCTTAATAAAATAGAATCTTGATTCAATCTTTATACAGATTTTAAGTGCATAAGCCAAAAACATTATAGAAACACATTTCTAAATTACAAAGCATGTACAGAAGTCCATTTTACATTTAATTGTCAGAGCAGGCAAGCTGCTTCCAACAAAGTGGAAAAAAATATTTTAGAGATAAATAATTCTGCTTACAAAAACCTACACAGAAGATTATTTTTTGTCATCAATCCCTGTTCAGCTCAGTTTACAAGAAAATAGCACTCAGAGATATGCAAAGCAGATCAGCCTTCTCCTTAATGAAGTTCAGTAGGTACCAGGAAGCAGGTAGTTTCAGCAAGAAGGATCTCCACTGCCTGACTCCATGTTGCACTCAGATCCACCTTATGTGGCATAAGTACAGAGGTGGGGCTTTGTAACTGTGTTGCATGTATGGTATTTGCCTTGGTGATGGATGAAGTAATGATACCAAAAGTTTTGGCTGGTGAATTTTAGATGTATCCTCAGCTGCAGATTTTTTGAGAAAAAGAAGTATATCCTGTGTGAGTTCCAAGCAGTTCCAGGCGTGTCCTAGTTCCTATTCTGAGAAGAATGTAAAATCACCCAGTTAAATCAAAGCAGAGTATTCTAGAGGTCCTATCAGAACCCCTAGATCTGCACAGTGGTACAGCTGGAAAACATTAATCTAAAATCTGATCTTTTTCAGGAGATACCTTTCTTCTGGGATTAATCATGCCTGTGCACTACCATGCACTTACAGCATTCTAACAAGCAAATGTACTCCAATCTGTGGCTGCAGCACACTTGTAGCTATTTGCTCAGGTCTCTCCCGTAGTCTTTCTGCTCCATCTTCGATTCCTTGTTTCTTGAAATAAATACACAGGTAAGAAAAAACATCTTGCAGAAATGAGCTTCTACATCTCTCAGAAACCATAACCTTGGAGTTTCTCGACAGTTTCTTCTGTCCTCAGACGTTGAGACCCTTAGTGGAAATTACATATACATAATTAGTGAATATAGCCTTGTGGAATATGTGGTGGGTCATTTCCCCTGCTCTCTTAAATGGGACTAAAAAAAAAAAAAAGAAATTATTAGACTGAATCTCAGCCTTGAAACGTCTTGAGTAATTTTGGTCAAAAGTAAAAAGGAGTTTGAAAAACTAATAATGACTACTTTCCTTTTCCTTTTCCTTTTTTTTTTTTTTTTTTTTTTTGAATGTCTGTTACTTGTCTGGTAAAGTGACACAGAATAATGTGAGGGGGTAAAGTGACACAGAATCTTGTGAGATGAAAAGAGAAAGATTTTACCAGGCTCAGATCTTGGCCAAGCAGGTGACAACACAGAATCTGTAAAAGAACTGGCTTGACTCCATCTGGAGGTTAACCACAGAGCAGTTTACGTGCAAGAGTGAGCCACAAATGATGCCACTTCTCCACAGCAGTCAGGGTTGAGCTCCAAAGGAAAAATACATAGTATTTGTAATGGCCAGAGGGTAATCCTATCTGTATTTTTATATTCTCATTGCTACTTGATTTGGGGAAAAAATGCTAGTGGAAAATTAGATCTCTGTTAAGAATTCTATGGGAATATTAAGTAATTATTCTCCACTATAGAGTTGCATGTGAATAAATAATAATTAATGATTGTTTAATGTATTACTACAATTTCAATATCGGTGTTGGGTCTGAAATAAATTAGAGCTATTTTAAGGCATTATTGAGCATGTGCCATTCTCATTTCCAGTGGTAAACTATCAAATGTGAAACTGGTCATTGAAAATCTCCAAGGGAATATCAAAGAGAGCATGTAAATGTGTTTATGCTTTTAGGCAGAGCTAACAGAGAAAAAAAAATCTCTTAAGGACCACAGATCTTATGTGGACCATAGAGAATATTTGTTTTCTGTGGTCCGCATAACAGAAGAGGATATGTAAGAAAGGGAGTAGTAAGTACCAAACACTGAATATTTTCCATCTCTGGCAGACAACTTTTGCTTCTGCTAGTAAGAAATTACTAACAACAGTAGTGAACATTGGATGGAAGGTGATTGCTTCCATGTGTCTCTTCATTTTTTAAGGACCTCCTTTCATCTCTAAAATATAGCTTTCAGATTTTACTAGCTGTTTCCTCTCATCTTTCCATCTTCTTCTACCAATAAGAAATGCAAGGAAAGATTGTACTTCTTATTTGTGGAAATAAGGAATTATCAGGATTAATTAACCATGTTTCCTAGAATTTTTTTACTGGATTCTCATAATTTCTAAAAGCTGCCAGTGCTTGCTGTTCCTTGTCCTTTTGTAGCCATGATGATCTCTATAAATGCATCTGAGGAGGTTCCTCTGCCCTCTCTTGCCTGTCAGCCCAAGCTGTTTTTCATTAAGGTATATACACAGGTCATATTCTTCTTTCAGCTTGTAATAGGTTTAGGGGTCAAGCATGGGAGAATGAAAAGGTTTATGATATCAAAATCATTACTTGAGCACATAGGTCTCTGATATTTTTCCTAAGTTTATTCACATCTTCCACATCTAATTATATTGCAAGTATATTAAACTCAAAGAATCCACTTGTTTCTGCTGCTAAAATATGACCATCTGGTCAAATTATGCTTGTCTCATAAAACTGTTCAAGTCTCTTCAAACTGTTTAATTTAAAACATTGAACTGAGTTATTTAATATGCAATTGTTCTTTTCCCTTTCCAGCTTGTTTTAGTAACAGGTATTTTTTTTTTTCCAATTGTTCCATTGGTTTTAATTAATCATATTTCTATAATGAATTTAGATACAGGAAATGCAATTCTGATCACAGTGAAACTGATAAGAAATTGATGTATAACCCCTGTGAGGTTTGCCTGTTACTACATGATACACTAAAGATAACTTTCTTCAGTCGGTGAGGCATTTTTCTATAATATATGAGAAATGTCATCAAGTAGGTTTAATGATAAGTACTTTTTTTTTTTTTTCTTTCTAAAATAAAGTCATCAACAGAGCCTTTGAACTGCTTTACTGCTTTACTGAAATGAATCTGATACCCACCTAGCCCCGAAGATTTGTCTTTTCTGGAATGCCAAATAAATAGGAGCAGCAATAGAATAGAAAAAAGAAGAAATAAGGTTTACAATTATAATATAAAACCAGGTAACTAATTTGAAGTTGATGTCATTGATTTGCTTATCTGGGAGTTATACATAATGCTGAAAAAAAGTTAAGTGTCTGCTTTCATTTCTGTTTGCTTGGTCAGTGTTCCTTTGGGAACAATTTGTAAGCTGATGGGGTATTATTCTATCATGTTTACTGCTGTTTTATCCATAGGATCTCCATCTTGTGCTTTTCATTAAAAATAGTGTTATCATCTAAGCACATTTAAGCTCTCTGCTTAGAGTAACTGTCTATTCTTTTAGGTTTTACTTGCTTTTGTTTATATGAAGGTTTTCAAAAGTAGTATCATCAATTGTTCTAAAATGCCTGTGCCTTCAATCTGTTGTCCTGTGAGGCTAGAAGATCTTGAACAATTAATAATGACTGCTTTTGAATCTTTAGACATTATTTTTTGGTGTTACTTCATCATTTTAATTAAGAATCCAGAAATTCAGTTAATTTCTCAGGATATTTTGATTTATTGCTTTTGCTAAAAGGAACTGAATTTTGCATTATAGCAGCATCCTCTTGTAAATTATTTATGTCAGTCACATGCAACAGACACAAAGTTTGGATTTCTGTTCCATATTTGAGAACATTTTTAAGAGAGAGAGAAAAAAACACCTTTCTAACTTGTTTTTTGTTCAATTGTCAACTGTAATTAAAACTACTTACCATCTGAACTGGGGTAGATGATTCACCCATTAGATTTTCATAAATTTTAAGTTAATTGTCATGACTGATGAACTTTTAAACTTATCAGTCTTATTCTGGAGTAGAAAACATGATTGCTTATCTGGTATCATTTTGCCAGCAAGCAAACCAGTATAAGCAAAGAAGAAGCCAGGGAACTGTTCATACCAGTAAGCTTAATTTTAATTCTACAGAAAAGTTCTGGAATAAATAATCAAACCAACCATTTAGAAGCACTGCAAAGAAAATGAGATGAGTAAAAGGTAATATGGATTTGTACACAAACCATGTTGAACTGATGTAATTTCAACTGAGAACACACTATGAAGTCTAATGGGCAGGTAACTGCATATGATGGTACTGTGAGCAAATGAGGTATATATGAATATGCAGGTAGGATCAATTTAAAAAGTGTTGTTTCTATCACCTGCTTTTTTATTATGTATATTAACTACTGTAAGTATTTTACAGATCCATCCTTTCTTGCAGTCTTATACTCAATCTCTCTTTTGCCACCAAGATGATTAGGGGAATGGAGCATCTCCCTTATGAAGACAGGCTGAGAGAGCTGGGGCTCTTTAGCCTGGA
>WYEA01006419.1:136190-156887 GCA_033558465.1 Alcedo atthis | reverse complement strand
CTGCTCAGGCAGGGGGGTTGGACTAGATGATCTTCTAGGTCCCTTCCAACCCCTAACATTCTGTGATTCTGTGATTTGGAGAAGCTGACACCTGCCCTAAGGATAGGGAACCAAAGGACAGCATGAGGTTCACAATGAAGATAATTAGCCCAAATTAGTGGTAGGGGTCAGAACAATATCTATTGCAGGCTGCAAATCGGAAAAAAACCCTTTTTGATTAGTTGTTTTGGTTTTGTTTGTAGAGATTATTCCTGCTAAGGTTTGATCACAGGTAAGTATAGCTGCTTTGATTCTTGAGATTTCACTGTCTGAAAAGCACTGCTCTTTCTTCTCCAACGGGACCTACTCTGTAACAGACATTAAAATGTGGACATATTATCTTCCAGTAATCCTGTAATTGATTTTTTAAGTATTATTTAAGCTCATAACTGAATCAAATTCTGCCATTCAAGAATGGGTGAATGTTTTCTGGAAGAAGCGACTGATGTGCACCTCACCATCTTAAGCTCCTGGTTTCATGCTTCACCCTTTACAATGGTTTCCAAAAATCCTATTCTTACCCTACATGTAGCTGCCTTAGTGAAGATATTTTATTGTCAAATGCATAAGACTAGGCTCCAGAAAGCAGTTAGGTATGGGTGAGGCATCCACTAATTCTGCTGGAGTGACAAACATAGAAGAAGCTCATTATATGTGTAAGTGCAGTAACAGTAGCATAAAGTAAATAAAAAATACTTTCATGAAGGCTATTTAGAAGTTTATATGTTAGACAGAGGAATGGGAAAAGATATTTAAGAAAATTCCATTTCAATGTGACTAAATATAGCAGTTTTGGTTTGTTGTTTTTTTTTTTTCTGAAACAATCTTTTGAGTAATAAGAATAGTTGCATTTATGAAAAAAAAAAATCCATGTTATGATAAAATTAATGTCTCCTTGATAATGAAATATTTAGTAGGTCAGACCTTTACAACTTCATTAAAGAGTGTATAGATCAAACATGAAAGTGCTATTAACTGATCAGAAAAAATACATTCAAGACCATATTTTTACTTACTACTGGAATCTCTGTGAAAGATTGCTTTTTCCAGGTATTAATTTTCATTATTTTCAAAGATACTATACATGCACTTATTACATAAGAAATAAAACTGCATTTCTGACATACATTTTAATTCCAATGAACACTGCATTAGACTGACATTATTTTGAAGGTAAGTAGCAAATCTGAACTGGCACAATACCTGTGGCTTCTTAAACTGCTGATAGTATTTCTGCTTTCTGCCTTAATACAATCATTTCAGAAGCATGTTATTAAAGCTTTTGTATACAAATGGAATGTTTTTGTTTTTTTCTTTTATTTTCTCTCTAAGTAAAATAATGCTTTTCATCTGGCAAAACTGACATTTTGCTGACAAGCTTGAAAAGAAAATTGCCATTTTTTTTTAATGCTATGAATATACTAAGAAATTTTAATTTTTAACATGAGAATCAGAAAAAATCACCAAAGTTTTAGTGAATAAATAACCTGTCAAATGTGTTTCTGTCTGTTGGAAAACTTATGTGAAAAAAAAATCACCAAACAGCATGATGACATTATATTCATAACTTAAATAAAATTCCCAGAAAAACAAAACAGAAGAAAAACTTTAATATGCTTTATATTAAGTGCATCTACTAAACTGTTACTCCAGCATGTACTTTTCTAAAGGAAAGTTAGCTGTAGGCAATTTATTGTTGGTATTTTACCTACATTTTTTTCATTTCTTAAATGATTCGCATAGATTTTGGACCAAAAGTTGTCAAACTGCAAAATTAAGGCTTTCTAGGGTTTGGTTTTTTTTTAGAGAGATTTTATGTTGTCTGTTTCAGCAATCCATCCAAACCAGTTAGTCTGATGGTTTGAAAAAAAAAAAGAAAAATCACCTAAACCAATAATGTTTGAATCATCTAACCTTTCATACATATTTGAAGATAATAGTTGCTCATGAAAAAATAGTCTTCTTAAACATTGAGTAAGTGATGATTCATAACTGTATTTATGCTTTGAAAACTTCAGCAGTGATTTTGGTGCCTTGTTTCTGTCCTGTTTTATAAAAGAATGAAGTTTAAGACCTTGCATTTCCTGTCATTTTGAATGATGTTCAGTGACAGTCTCCTTGGAAGCATATACAGTAGTACACGTATAGGCTAAGGAAAAATTTGTTTTTAAAAATAGGTAATTTCCATATTGATGCCCCCATTAATCACAAACTATATACTGTCAGAAAACTGTCCAGTGTAGACATGTGACAACCACATAATTAGACTTTTAGTTTCTATTTAGATTCATAACTTTTCATTTCATTAATATTTGAAAGATGTAAGTATCATCATTTTGTTAGAAATTGCCCTTGTCACTCTAGTTTCTGTAAATAAATATACAAAATTACAAAATGGACCACACTGCTGAAATCAAGTTATCTTTTGAGATATATGGGTTGTTACCACAATGCAGTAGTACAACTTATGTGGCAACAAGATGAGAGAGAATATAAAGAAACTGTTATACTTTTGTTCCCTAATTTGACAACATGGAGTATGTTGAGAGGACTAATACTTGGATTTCAACAAATATCTTTCAGATTTTGTCTTTTTTTTTTTTTTTTTTTTCTTGTCTCAGTTATGCTCTAACACTATTAATGATTTTTACAACTTTCTCTCCCACATATTCTTACCCGGTTGATGAACCATGTCCTTAAGATAGTAGTAAAATAAGAGTCACTGCTTCTGCCTTCTGTGAATCTGACATTATTAGCTATGTTCATCAACAGTGACTCACTCTACCATATTGAGATAAAACTTAATTTCCAGAGAGTGCAAGAAGGCAGTGCATGAATGTAGGAGAGGAACTGAGTTTGTGGGAGATGAGAAAGCATGCTGCACATCTTTATCTTACAGAGGTTAAAATATTAACTTGCACAGAGTGTTTGAAGAAATAGAAATAATTTTATCAGTGTAATCTCTGCCTCAATAAGATAATTTACATATACACTTTCCTTTTAACTAGGATACATAACAAGGATGAGATAGGAACGAGTCACTCTATATATGAGTAAGTTTTCAGTGTATCCTTGCTCTTCACCACAGATTTGGAGACTGATAAATGCTTCAGGGATGGGTTGTGTTATTCAGTGAGGCTGTGAGAACAGTGTGGCACTGTTTCTCATTTTGTGCTCCATCACTCATTGTGCCTTAGGAAAGAACAAGTGCTTTTATAAGATCTAGGAAGGAAAAGCCCAAAGTTACCTCACTTCAGAGGTTAGCAGCAGCACACTTTCCATGTGCATAGCTAGAATGATTCAGATAACTCCTTGAGGTAGTTTGATCTTGGCTAAATGCCAGGTACCTACTAAGCTGCTCTATCACTTCCTTCCCTCCCCAGCTGGTCCAAGGAGAGAAAATAAGATGGAACTTGGAGCTTAAGACAAAGTCAGTTTAATGAAAAGTGAAGCAAGGACACACAGAATCAAAAGGAGACAAAAATTTATTCTCTACTTCCCATAAGCAGGTGATGTTTCACCCTTTCCCCCATCCTCTCCTTTTTCTACCTTTTATTATTGAGCTGACATCATATGGTATGGAATATCCCTTTGGCCACTTAGGATCTGCTGTCCTGGTTGTGCCCACTCCTAAGATCCTGTCTGCCCCATCCCATGAGGAGTTAATGTTGAAAATAAGAACAACCTTGGTGCTGTGGGAGACCTGCCCAACAGTAGCCACAACACAAGTCTGTTGTCAACAACTTTCTGGCTCTCAGTACAAAGCACATCACTGGGAGGGCTGCTATGGTGATTAACTCCATGTCAGTCAGACCAAATACACTCTTTTTTTTTTTTTTTTTTTTGTCTATTTTTGTTGTCCCTGCTCACCTCGAGGAAATGTAAAGAAATGAGCCTATGCTTGAGCAGAGCAATTGCAATTTTACCCAGACAAAATCTATTTATTCAGCCATCATGCAGAGAAAGGACAGTTTGGACCCCAGAGAACTATTCTGAATTTTATGTGTGAGGTTCCTTTGGATAGTTTTGAATTAGGAAAGTTGAGGTACCTATTTAAGAAGATAATTTAGCTGTGACTTCTGAGGCAAGATGACAATATTTTCTGTAATTGTGAAGCAAAACTACATTAAACTATACTCCATATGCCTGTTATACACAGTAGAGGACTGAGAGCACTGGGGAAAGAAAGAAGGAGTCATTTTGTCACTATACAACCTATGCAGCACAATCACACATTGAACCTGTTTTCAGTTCTGGTCTCTGCATCTCGAGAGAGATTACAGAGGTACTAAAAAATATGCAAATGACCGATGACATGCAGAAGCTTCCTTAAAAGACTAGAAATTCTGTACTGTTTATTTTGGAGCAAAGGAGACTGAGGGAAGTAATGAAGAAGAAAATCATACAATAGTAAGATGAATGCAGATCTATGGTTCACTAAATCCCACAATACAGAAACCTGGAATTGCTGGATTGTACTGAAATCAGTTTATAAAGATTGAAAAGTACTATACACAGTGGGTGGTAAAGTCTGGGAACTCATTACCACAGAGATGGAGACTAGCAGATGGTATCAACAGGCTAAAAATTTCAAAGAATATGTATTATTTTGGAACAAACCAGAATGTTGCTTTCAATAACCCTAATTTAATGGTGGTGGGTCCCGAGAACAAGAAGGAAGGATAGCAGAAAGTGGCAAGGGTTTGCCATTGTCAGAAGCCAAGTTCTGTGGTTAAATTATTGCCTTAATCCAGCAAAATATTTCTTGTGGTTCCTATTTTGCTGGAATATTATTCATTTGTCACAACCTACCTCTTCTCAACAAAACTGATTTTTTTTTTTTTAATCTAAAATACCCCAAATATTGAGATAAATGTATTTACCTTGAAACTTTTGTTGTAGTGACACTACTCTCTCAATTCTTCAGTGTTTTGGTTGTTTTTTTTTTAATTCTTCAATCACAGGGAACTTCCATTTTTCTTTTTAGTGTGTGTGCTTTGATGGAAATTTGAATTTCTACCAATAAAAATGGTCTCTGTACTTTTTTATTAATGTATCTTCATTTGTGTTAAATAATTGTCAAAAATTATTGAAACATTTAAGTGTATCAGACTTCAGCTATGACCTTAATAATGTTTTCACAACATGATACAAGTAGCAGACTGTTTATCACAATGACAATGGAACCCTATTGGGAAGGACAGTGTAGTTCCATTGAGTTATACCTAGCAGTTTACTTAATAGGTCTCCATATTTTTAACTCTATATATTTAATCTTCTCTGATGCCAGATGAAAGTACACTTTGGTTGTCTTACTAATGCCATTGATTAAAGTACTTACTGCGACTGAGACTGGAGCAGGTGTGATGCAATCTTCCAAGTCTTATGCATCACATGGTATAAAGTCAACCTCTAGAAAGGAAAGAACTAAGATTTATCCATGTCTGGTAGCTCTGAGCACTACTTTACTGATACTTTACTGATAAATTTTAATAGTCTTATTTAAGTAGTGTAAGAAGTTTACAGAACTGAGATTTGAATGTTGAAACAAACCTTTTCCAGAGGGCTGGGTAAAATCTTTTTTTTAGCAATGCCTTATCTCTTTGGTATCTATTTGATAACATTTTACTTGTGACTTAGAAACAAAGTTTTTAAAAAAAAGAAGTTTAGATACCCGTCCAGCCTTTTCTGTGAGGTGTAATTCTTCCTGACCATCAATCTCTTTATCTTTAATCCTCCAAACTCATTGTCTCAGTCCAACAAAAACTGGCTAGAAGACTTAGCAAGGACTTCCGCGCAAAAATTATTTCAGACTGGTTTTGCCTGTGTGTTTGGTTTTTTTTGAATGAAGCCACTCTTATTTAGCAAGTGAACACTTCTGCTTTTTCTGAATTTTCCAAGATTTCTCTTGGTTGACAGGACACTTTGTTCAGAGAGATAATTTTGTCAATTGGGAAGCTGCAAATCTGCTGACATGAGGTGTCATTTGAGGCTTTTTTTTTTTTATAAGGAATTCCTTAATTAAATCTTCCCTTTTAATTCTTCCCCCTGCATGCTATTAGTAAATTGCTGGCAACAGTAGTGGCAAATTTCTGAATATAAAAAACTTTAGACATCATGATAATTTAGTTCATTTTAGCACAATCACCCACAGAGTAATTTCTTGTACTTATTTCTTGTTCTGAAGTTGCACTTACACTATTTGTTTTTTTTAAGAATTTGCTACTTATATTTGATAAGTGAATAATTTTCACTTTGTAATAATTTTTAAAGGGTCATACTTTTTTTTTCAAACCAATTGTCTGTCTTCTTGCATTAACAAAGTTGCCATTTCTCTTTGCAGTTTCTTAATATTAATGCATAATTCAGGAGATGTTACAAAACACAAATGACTCAAATCCATGTTACCTTTTTGTGCTCCTATCTGTGTAAAATGTTCCCAACTATGTAATGCCAGCATTTAACACTCTTTGCACTTGAGCTTCAAGCTGATCTAGTGTAAATGACTACGTAGACTGTAGGCTCAGGGATGCGGTTTATTTCCATAACCTCTGACTCAAAATTCATTGCAAGGAATAAGGCTTTTTTTCAATCTAAGCCTTGAAATCAGTCTTAGAAAGATCTTTGGAAGGCAAACTGTAATCTCATCCAACAAACTACTTATACATGTGCTTCTCCTTAACAGTCCTAGTGGCTTTAAGAAGGTCTGTTTCTGTGAATGGAGATAGACTTTTTGTAGTTCGGTTTTTGTTTTTTTTTTTCTTGCACAGGAAATTTTCAATCAGTATTCAGAAACTCCATACTGTACTTTGAATGAACTTGTGAAGAATTCAAGGTTTACTTTACTCAAAAATAAAAAAGATCTGTTTTCATTCCCTTTCTTTTTGTACATCTAATATTTTTCTTCCCAAGAATTATGGTTTACAAATCAGTATAGTGCCTGAATTTTTAGCTTTAAGCATGCCTAGTTTTGGCATTTGTTGGCATTTATGTTTTGTTCATCAAGACTTCCAGGCTTCACAGATAGTGAATTTTCACAAACAGGTAAAATTATATCTTTAGTGCTGCAGAAGGTAAAAAGAAAATTACTTCAAGTAAAAAAAAAAATGCCTGTACTGCTTTTATGACAAACATTCCAAAATTGTTCATAGGTTGTAACCATATTGAAGTATTCACAGAGAACAGGGAATCAGGCTGCCTATTTAACTTCAGACTCTGTATATTCTCTGAATAATAAACATCTTTCTCCTTTGATTAAGAACCAGAAAATATTGCATATGTATATGCAATAAAATATGATGATGTAACACAGTTATGATGTATAAACAACAATTTTGCCAGCAATGGCCTCTTGCTGATGGAAATGAATGATGGTGCTTTAAGTGAGATCAAAATTTTCCAGCTGATGCAGAATGCAGTCTTAATAAAATGACAATTTTAGAGTCAAAGAAATTGGAAAGTTTACTTAGCTGGAGAAGGAAGCATTGCTTCATTGATTTAAACACAGCATATTTCATTATGGAGTTTACAAGGCTGCATACAGTTTTCAAGTCACTTAAGTTATGACTTGGAGAGAAAAAATAAGAGAAGGAAATAAAAGACAGAATAAATGTGTTTAGAAAATCATGGTCAGATCTACAAATACAGTTTATAAAATGTAGTCTCAGATCTTAATGGGTCACAGAAATGTAGCCAGCTAAGTTATTATTAATTTTTAATTAGCTATAGTTCCTCTCCAGGACTGCACACCCAGGTTTTAAATGGACAGTCCTTACCTCAGATAACTACAGTGTTACAACAGATAAATCCCAGCAGGGAGTGCTGACTGCATTGATGTGGGGCTGGGTATCATGCCAGTCAGTTGTCTTTGAGGGGACAGTGTTTTGCAAACAGAACCAAATGTACACTAGCACATCATTATCTCTTGAAGATGAAGTACTAAATTGTACTGCAGATGTTCATATTTCTGTATCTGAGAAAACATGGATCAGGGTCATATTACAAGTCCTGGAGCTAGAGTGATGATAGTATTGAATCCACTTCCATGGTGCTTAGACACTCAGGCAGTGGCACCATATTAGAGATGTGTTTCCCATGGATGTAACCATTAGAATACCTTTATCAGCTCTTCTGTGTTGTTTCCTGCAGTTAAATTTGGATTCTGTGGTAAATTACATACATTATTCCACTGTCTTGTAGGTCAAACTGCATAGGTCAAACTGTGCATTAAAAAAAATAATTTATTTACAATATTAACTTATGAAATCTGAACAGATGTAGCACATTCAATTAACCACTAAATGCATCGTTTTTGATAGACCATGGGGTACATAAAAGTCTCTGAGACAGTATTCACCTCTGTAAAGGATCAATATGTCTCTTCTGATCTGAGTCCAGTCTCATACCCAGAAGAGGGAGATGCAGTAGGACTGAAATCTATATGCATCTGGGGTTTGTTGTACCAGGGATGTTGACAAGACTCCCAGTTTATGACAGTATCTGATAATTGATTGATCACCAACTACGGTATAACCATCTCATTTTTGTCAAGAGTCTGAAGAAAAAAAAAAAAAAGACTCTTTCCCCTCACACAAACCATAGAATCATAGGAAGTTTAGGGCCGGAAGGGAACTCTAGTCCAGCCCTCCTGCATTGAGCAGGGACACCCTCAACTAGACCAGGCTGCTCAGAACCTTGTCCAACCTCACCTTTAATATCTCCAGAGATGGTGCCTTAACCACCTCCCTGAGGAGTCTACTCCACTGCTCTACCACTCTCAAGGTAAAGTACTTATTCCTGATATCTAGTCTAATGCCACTTTTCTCTAATTTAAACCCATTACCCTTGTCCTTTCACTCGAGGCCCTTATCACTCACAGCCCCTCCCCAGCCTTTCTGTAGGCCCCCTTCAGGTACTAGAAGGTGGCTCCCTCAACCTGTCCTTATAGCAGAGGTGTTTCAGCCCTCTGATCATCTCTGTGGCCCACCTCTGGACCCACTCCATCAGGTCCATGTCTTTCCTGTGTTGAGGGGTCCAGAACTGGATGCAGTACTCCATGCAGTCATAAGTTTTTGCAATCAAGCTTCAAGCTAGAACAGCAATCCATGTGCCTTCAAAAATCTCAGGCTTCTTTGCCCAAAACTGGATGAAACCTGTGCTCAAGAGACCCCTTTCCTAACTTTACAGGTGATCCTGTCATTGTGGCAGCTTCTTGTTCTGGTTGAGCACCATTGATTCTCTCTGTAAGGCATAGAGATACATATGTGTGGAGCAGAATAATTTTCCATCTAATCTTCTTTGATTATTTTCTGTATAATTTTAACCTATTGTGATTTGACATTTGGATTAGGTTGTGTTACACAAATGACTGTTTAGTCAGAAAAGGAGTTAGACAAATAAAATTATGAACTTGTTTTCCCAATATAAAATGCATATTTTTAGGTAATGTAAATTGCTTATTAAATAAGTGGTATGATTAAAAAAAATGTTCAAGACAAGGATCAAGGTAATAGATTTTGAAGAGTAAGAATTAAAGATCATTAATTTAAAAAAAAAATCAGATTCTGAAGCTAAAGAATTTTGTTGCTATGCTGAGAGTTAATTTATTTCAACTAGATGTTAACTTTTTAAATTGTCTTTGCTACTTATTTAGTATTTAATTACATTCCAAATAAATTATATCTAAAATTCTATTAGCCATCCCAACCCTTAATTTTAGAAAATGTTTGTTTTGGAGCTATTTATCAATCATTTATCTTCATTTTTGGTGAAGGGGCTGTAAATTAGCTGTTTTGATGTAATACTAGGTTTCCAGTGGTATTTCTGACTGACATCTGTTGGTCTTTTTTAGCATATACAGTTTCTTTTTTTTTTTTTTCTTAGACACACATTGTAGTGTAAATACTTAATTTATTCTGTTTAACTTTCCTCCATTGAAACTAGGGGATTGGCTCAGCTATATTCCTTCTTTTTTGGATAGTAATTTTGCACATAGCTGGAAATAAGTGGTTTTGGGAATTCTTAGCTAAAAAGTCATTTAATCTAGAGACCATAAGTCTAAGACTTTGAAACATTAAGTCTAATATCAAGCCTTTGTGAGAATGAAATGAGGCCTGACTTACTTCCTGCTGAAGAACTGTAATCAAAAGTTCAGAGTCTAACTGAAATGGCACTGTGAACAGACTTGGACTGTCTGTCAATTTAGGAGACTGGACTTTGGAATAGCTGCTGCATCAGCAATGCTGTCCTAAATAATGGGGATGTCCTGGAGCAGCAGATGCAGAGCAGATGCACAGCACAGCCTCAAAGGCTGGATGTTGTATGCAGGAAGACTGATCTTGTCATATAGGTTAAGTAAAGCATGGTAATGAAAATGTTGGCATCCTAATGAGACATATGGCTCTTTGACAAAGTTCAGACAAGGACCTGCAAGGAGGGAACCAGAAAGGGCAGGGAGTTTGGAATTTGAAATAATCTCTATTCATACAGATCACTGTCTCGTTGCAGCAACTGAGCCAAGAAGCGTAGTGCTTAGGCTCACACTTTAACACCATTGATAGCTGCAGAATTATGTGCATGATCTAACCTCAGTTTTACTAAGGACTGTCATAAAATAATGTATTGGCACATCCTAAACCTACAGAAATGTATAGGATGGCAAAACAGGACATGGAGTATATTACATGTTCATGATATCTTCCATACATGGCATAGGAAAAGTTTGTCTTTAGTTCCCTGAAGTTCCTTAATTTGAAGCTCTGAAGTTAGTTGATTTTCTTCAAACTATTCATCTCAGAGGAGACCAGATGAACTTTTCTTGCAGGACCCCAAATGATCCCCATCCTACATCTATTCTCTGGATAGGCTATGGGTTCACCGTCTGCAAGCAGGAGTGGGAGGGTGTATGATTAATCCTACTTTCCCACTGTTGGAAGTGATGGCTCTTAGAGGCATGTATAAAAACTGAAAGTTAGTCCAATTAAAGTAAACAATATCAATAAACAGAGAGCACACAGCAATAGTTGAGTGATTTTGTAGGGTAAAACAGTGTGGTAACCCAATGACTGTAATATGCTCTACTAAATTTAGATCATGTATCGTACACACAGGTAGGGGGTATGTACTGTGGGTCAGCTACCCTGGGCTTGTTTGCTGTCTTGCTGATTCAGTGTTCAGGTCTAACCTGTTGTAATTTTTTTTACTTCTCAGTGCATACTATCAAATATGCTGACAGGGGAGCTCATACCTATAGTCCTATTTAAAGATAGTATTTTTAATTGTTTCTTTTCCTTTTTTCTGTTTAATTTTTTCTTTTGAGTTCACTTATTCAGTTCTTTTCCATTGACTATTGCTTTTGGAGCCTATTCATGAGCAGAGAGATATACATTTAAATCATTATTGATGCACTCTTACAAAAGCTGCATCTGTCAGCTGAAGTGAATCATTAAAGCTATCTTATGATTTAAGCTATGGCTATCTTTTATGCAATTAAAAATGAGTATGGCATACATATATGACTGACCAAATTTATACTCTCATTCATGATGGGAAAAAAAACCCCAACAAACTAGCATCATTCAAATATGCATTCAACTTTTGGATTACAGACTTTTCAAATTTTATGAATGTAAAGCAATAATCACTCCAGGGCAAGATTAGTATTTTTTCATAACAACAAAAACAAAATTAAAATGAACTAAAAAAAACCCCTCAACAATGATAGATAAATGAATGGTGAAGACATTTTTGAACAACTGTGAGAATGTTTTCCAACAGGATTTTTTTATTTGATACAGTCAACATATATGTGATTATATGAAAATAAATTAAGCTACAGTGTTGGTACAACTTATCATAAAGCCATTCCTCCAGCTATTAGATATTCTTTCTTTTGATTTTGCCAAACCTTCGTGTCACTGCAAGATGGACTTTTAGTACTTTTTGAGAAAAAATGACAGACAATATTGTTCAGCTGTTTCTAAGAATAACATTAAAAGAACAACTTTTTATTTGGCCAATTTTAAAATAAAATCAAGTAAAGTTTTTTTTGTTCCTGTACATAGTTCTGAAGACTTTTCATCAAGAGTTTCATATTTTGCAAAGAAACTTTCTTTGTTTCACATTCCTTTCAGAGTTCACAGGAAATTAGAAGCAAATTATAAGCACTGGATTTCTCTACTGAAATATGTAGATCTACATATCTCTATATGTTCATAATGTATAGTTTAAACTCTGAATTGATTGTAACATCTGCAGATGATAGGTAAGGAAAAAGGCAGTTCTGACAATTCTGACAACCACAGACTGAAATGGGTCAAGCAGATATGCCAACAGCCTAGCAATAATTCTGTAATGCAGGAAAGAAAAATAAAGCTGCCATGAAGGTGGGTAGAGAGGGAGCTGCAGAGGATGAAGGAAGGACTCACTTTTGTGAGGAAACAGAACAAACAGAAACAAGGAGTCTGGAAGCACCAAAGGCAGTCAGGATAAATGCTGCAACCAGGAAGACCCTTCTCTAACAAGAATTTTTCTACTATCCAGGTCTAAATGAATCTTCCCTGACTGGCCACAGAACATACAATTAGTATAACTATTTTAAAAGGAAAGCCTAAGAGATCCAAACAGCTAGATATCTGACTTCTATAGCCAATATATAGAATTACTTTATTTTTTTGTGTGTGTTTTAAGAGAAAAAAACAAGTGTCACAGAATCACAGAATGATAGGGGTTGGAAGGAACCCCTGAAGTCCAACACCCCTGCCAAGGCAGGTTCACCTACAGAAGGTTGCACAGAACATGCCCAGGTGGGTTTTGAAAGTCTCCAGAGAAGGAGACTTGACCACCTCTCTGAGCAGCCTGTTCCAGTGCTCTGTCAAGTTTGTGTCCATTAACTCTTGCCCTTCCTGTCATTGGGCACCTAAGTTCTGCAGAATTAGAGATGATTATTTCATTCTATATATTATGTAAGTATCACAATGAAATTTCCAGTCAAATTTATCAGATCATCTATGTTCTGGTATTTATTATATTATTGTATCTTTTTCAAACATACGTTTTCAGAGACATTTAGCAGCTAGTGCTAATACTCAATGTTCTACTTCCTATCATTTTGTACAGCTAGTCCTGACATTTCATATGTATCCTTCAATTAGTACTTTTTTTCTAAATCTAGTGTCTCAAAATAAATACAAGACTTTAGTTCACTTAAATAATGGATGTGGAGCAATATGCCAAGTGTAGCTTTTATCTCTGGCACAAAACATATGCAACTGTCATATTCCCAACTTAAATCAATAAAATAAGTGAGATGGAACTTAGAGTCCTTTTTCACCTCCTAAAAGCCTTAGCTGGCCTACAAATTTATGGGGTCTCACTTGTATGGATCAGAAAGAATTTGACTGAGCTACTTTAATGGTTACTGCAGTAATGCCTTTGACATCTGTGCATGATTGGAGATTGGAGATTCTAGATTCTAGTTTGTAAACAAATATGAGCTAGAAATATTATAATCTTAGTGGAAAGGTGATAAGAGGAATTAGAGGTTTGTAAAGCTGAAGGTCGCTCATAAAACCAAGAAAATAATGCACTAGGAGGCAGGATAGGGAGATAATTGGAATTAATAGGTGAAGCATTCAAACAAAACATAATTTTAAATTATCACATTCCCTGAGGGGTTGTGTGAGAGATGTTCTTTCAAAAGGCACAAAGAGAGCTTCAGGGATACCTTGCAAAAACCTTATGTCTTCTTGGCCCTTGGACTATGCCAGTAAATCCATTCTCATGGTTTTTCCTCTGGCCCCTATCAACCTCTCTATGTGTTTTTAGCAGATAATAAAATATACCTTTTAACTGTATGAGAGGTGTTGATATTATAAATACAGTATTGTGCTTCAGTAGAGTTTGTTTTCCCAGAACAGTTTTAGACAAAGTCAAGTATTTGTTTTCTCTAGTAGCTTCTCTGGCAACAGAGCTTTTTCTTGAATGCAATATTCGTCTTCTCATTTAAATGTGAAAATTAGTTTGAACATCACATCTGCACAGGAAGAATTATTTAGTTACTGAGTGGTGAATATGGCCTTCACAAACCCTGAAGTATGCTGTTTATAGAGACTGAAAAAATAAAAAAAAGCTTCAGAAATAAAACTGACAGAAAAGTATTCAAGGAAGTAGGCACTGTGAGAAGAGCATTACACAATACTGGTGGGAAGTCAACAAAACAGCACTGAGGAAGGGCAGCGATGTTCAGTTTTCATTTCAACCATTCTGTTGAAAGTGGAATTCAACTTCTGAGACAGCTGAGGTTTCTGAGGTGTGCAAGCATGAAAACTGAGTCTGCATTTATGGGATATAAGCTGTTCCAATATTCTGGCATATATTTTCAGTTGAAAATATTCTATACATTTTAAGCATAACCTATTTTCTGGAGATCTGCTTTGAAACAGAAGTAAAGCAGAATTCAATTAAAATCATAACACTCCTTTGTTTTAGAATGAAGAGTTATTTTCTGCCAAGTGTTTCTGAAAAGCAAACCTTGGTTTTTTGTTCCCAAAACAAAGTAAGTTGCTACAATGCATTATGTTGAGCTGCGAGTCATCTCCACAACCCCAATTATTTATAAGAATTTTTGCTCTCTTTTTGAAATACAAAGTACTTGAATGGAAGTCAATCATCTATTAAATAAATATTTTAGTGGATAGTATGAAGAGTGGTAAATATATTGAAGTCATTTTGACAAGGATAGCATATAATAAATCAATTTTAAATTTTTATATATGAACACTAGGCATTCTCTTGTGCTGTGGATAGTTTGTGCAGTAAGCTTAGAAGCTGTTTGTAATTGAAAAATATTTAGGCTTTTTCATTTAAAAATTTACAACTGCCTGCATGCCATCACTTTTCAAGGCCCTTGACTTTAGGAAACCAGATACAATCACTCAAAATATCTTGCACTATTATTATCCGAGAAAAGAGAGTGAAAAGTAAGGCAGGAGAAGCATGTCCTGTCTGCTAACAAAGAGCTTCTGCACATGGAATACAGCCTGTTGCAGCACAGAAGAGAGGAATGGCCACAAGGTAAGCAATAACATGACTGGTTTATTCATTGTCACCCAAGTGAAGAAACCCACTGTGGCAATGAAACAACCAGCTGCTGTGGTTTATTTTACTAGATAATGGATGTTTTAGTAGTGGAGGGAAGGACCATACATTCTCAGGCATCAACATATGTCCATGAGTCAACCCCAGGAAGGATTCCAAACTAAGGGTTGAGGGTGGCCACAACATGGTCTACAGAAACTTCCCTACAGATGGCTATCAGCCTGTAGCAGAACATCTACATGATCTATGTGACAAGTCCCATCATGAGCCTAGTCATCCTCAGATGAAGGCAAGGTGGTATCTCAGGTCATGTGTCAATCTGGAAAGCCCTGTCAACAGCTGAAGAACAGGTCTGTCCACAGGCATGCCCCTGACTCAGTCTAAATCCCACCAGGGCTTCCAGGTGAGGAGCAGAGAATTCCTGGATCAGGGATCCTGGTGGAACAGTTCAGGGCAGTCAGGACACATGGGTGTACACAGGGCCTGGCACATCTGCCCTAGGGGGTCACTCGCTGTGTGGCAGAGATGGTTTGTACAGGGAGGTTACTATAAACTGATTTGGCCTTGGAAGGCTGACTTTAAAAAAAAACGGTCTCCTCCAGATCACCAATATGGAAAGCCTTTCTTAAACCTGGACTTCAAACCTAAAGTGTGAAGAAATTATGAACTGTAAGAAGCCATCCAAAAACACCTAGCATCCAGCAGTGAAGCCAGTTCCATTCTTCAGGTACAAATAAATATATATGCTGGAGCTAATAGATACAGAGGCAGTGGAGCTCTGAATTTTTTTTGAAAGAGTACATGAATAAATTTATGACACTTCAGGCAGCTGGATATTATCCATCCCTCATTTCTGTGAGGTTATTTTACTGCTTATGTTTAGGCCAGCCAATGTGCATCTGCAGGCTTTTATGATAATTTTCACACTTTTAGTCTGAAATTGACAGTTCTGCCTGCTATATATCAAGCCAAACTCTTGTGGGTCACATCTGCCCTTATTCTTTCCCAAAGTCATCACTTATATTAAAAAATGAAGACTGTTTACACAGAGCTCTCCTTTGCACTATCCTGGAGTTTTTAAGAGCTGTTTTTCAGAACAAGCTGCAAGCTGTGTTGCAAATGCTGCTATTGAAGAGCTAGCACTTTCTGCCTCCTATAACCTCAGTGCTTATCCCTGAGACTTTTATTTCCTTTAATAGCACAATACGTTTGAAAATCGAGTGAATTCTTATCAAGTTCATTGCCAGTTGAAGCTCTTGCACACTATATTTTAGTACTGCTGACAACACATTCTGTCACTTCCCAGTTTTAGGCTGCCCACCATAATGATAATATATTCTTTTAAGATCACCATAATGGTATAACCTGGAGTCCTCAGCTATTCTGGTATTGGGTCTAGCTTTAAAAGTTCTAAGTGGCTTGTATATTCTGGCCTTTACAGCTCTGTTAATGAAAGGGTGCACGTGTTTCAAATGTATATATGGCAATGTTAGAATTAAACCAGCACTACTAATAAAAGAAATACAAATGGATAAATAAAAAGGTACTCACCATATTGGAAGCATAGAAAAAGATAACTTCCATCTTGATCTAAGTACAATTCAAAACAGTCGACTGGATGCTATATGATGAGCTCTACACTGGTGTACATTAGCAACGTTAACACTGAAAAAATGGGTCACAATTCCCCATTCAGAAGGGACAGATGAACTGCACATGACATTATCTTATTTCTTGAGCTACAAACACATACATGTAGGGACATCCCTCCACAACTGTTACATGGCTACCACACCCATGTCTTGCCAATACTTGCCAATACAAATACTTACCAATACAAATGTCTACAAAAAGTAACAGAAAACCAAATCTGGCAGGTGGGTTGGACTAGATGATCTTCTAGGTCCCTTCCAACCCCTAACATTTTATGATTCTAAATAACATTTTCTTCTGATTCAGCTTCATTACTGTTCTTCACATTCTTGTACAATCTTTTCTGTAATGGTCCTTCTGAAAGCAAGTAGACAGTTTTACAGACATAATGTAATATGGTGAAAAAATCCAGTTCTGAGCATTTCAGTTTGTGAAAAAATACATTAGTAGCTTTAAATTTATTTTTTTTTCTAAAAGGGAAAGGATGTTTTTTTAACAGCTAACAGCTAGGAAATTTGCAGTGAGAATGACTCTGGAAAGGCAAACAAAAGGGTAAATAGTACATTGCAAAGGTAGTTCTGACCACTTCACCTTAATGATGAACCCTGTGTTAATCCACCAGTCTTTCACAGCTGTGATGTTCTCCTTTAAAAGAACTGCAGCCACCAAATGAAGAATAGATTTATTGGAAGTTACTCTCTGAGATTCAGAATTAAATTATTTTGGTAACCAAAAAATTACATCCTTTTTTTAGTATTTTTTTGTATGAAAGATAGCCTAATTACTTTTGCAAACACAGCAGTAGCTGTTTCTTAGTATAGAAAATTGCCTGTAATATGCCTGAGAAATTGGCCTCTATCAATATTAATTTTATGGTAAAACTAATTTACAATAGTTTATCTTCCCATCAAGACAAAAGAAAATATCATTCATTTTCAGTGTTGGAAGGTCTTAAGAACAAGTCCCAGAGAAGAGTCAAACACTTCAAAGATACTACATTTCACACTTCTCATAGGATCTTCTGCCTTTGAATTACCATAAACCCCTGTTTTTATTAGTTTTAAAAATACCTTTTAAATCTGATTATAGCTAGATGGATGCTACTGCCCAAGGTGCTAAACTGCAAATAGATTTAGAGGCTCTTTGGTTTCAAATATCCTGTTTCTCTCTTTTGAGAGCTGCTTCATCACCAGCTGCAGGTACTTCAAAGAAAGACAGCCATTTGAAAAATGGGCTGCAGCTGAAGTCAGGAATACTTCTTTTAGTCTACATGCTGAACAAAGCATAATTTGAGGTTACAAGCACTTCCAATATCTTTCTATTGAAATATAATTAATTATTGCTTTGAAACAAACAACCTACCTATCTCTGGTGAGTTCCCATTTTATGCATTTTAACATTCTGTGCAGTTAATTATTTTAGTATATGGCTTGGATTAGCCAACTACTTTGTTATCATATTGACCAATGGCTTTCCTTTTATCTTCTGCAATCACTGGCCTGAATCTCTATGTACTCTCCTAGAGGTTGTTAGCATCTGTCATACCAATAAATGATGAGGCTCATGTCAGACTTCTTGCTGATAAATGAAATTATTCTTGCTTTCAATATATTATTTCTCTATTTTTTACACCATAGTTTCAATATAGGAATGGAGGAAAGGGTTGGGTCAAGTCTTGTTTTTATCCTAGGCCTTAATTTCTTTGTTCTTTATTGAGATGGTCTACATTCCTACCCATAGGAGTGGAGGAATGGTGATATGTAGTTACTTTTTAAATAAGTTTCAGTTGTAAAAGATAGCAGAGAGGTCCTGTTCAGCTTGTTGAAAACAAAATTTCAAGTTAATTACATTACAAAAGAGAATAAAGCAATGCTGAACAAATAGGAAAGTTATTTTGCGTTGTTTTTTTTTTTTTTCCTCTGTAAAGGCCATGATAGTTGGGACAATGGTGAAAATATCTGATATAGCTAGGATATTTATATTTTCAGATAAATTTCAGGTGTAAATGCAGGCTATTTTGAAAGCATTGCACATTTTTAATTTATGCCATTTTCCAAGGAAGAGTTTTAAAATCTCAATTTTAATAATTAAGATATTTTAATCCATTACTATTGTTGGTTCCTATCATAGTATTAACATCCATTATAAATGCTTTCTGCTTTGAAGTGAGATGTTGTGACATAACTTACTGTCATCTATGTGCAGGTAAAATTGTTAAATACGTAGGAAGTGTTTAATTGCTGTGCCATTAAATTATCATTCCAGTGCATTTGGAAAGCCTAATTTGCGTATTATTAGTGAGTAACACTGCAAGTAAAAAACAACAGAGCTAAAAATGAATAAAGGGATGTTTATAACTAGAACAATTATTATAATGGGTTTAAATTCTATTATTTAGTGGTTTTATGTGTCTTTGTATTGTGGACAATTATTGACTATTCATTAAAATCAGAGGTTTTATTTCTCCTCGGTATTTTGAAAGGATGAGAAAAAAAAAAAAAAAGGATGCCCAAGGCAATATTTTGTTTGCAGCTGCAAGCTCTTAATACATATGAAAGCGAGGAAAGACTTTAAGCTGAAATGACTGTGAAAAAACTGTATGTTGTCTATAACACACAGACCTTAAGGCTGACATGGCCTAGGTTTGCAGAAGGAAAGGTTAAGGGCTGGCATAGCAGCACTGTTGAAACTCCTGTCTTTTAGACAGTTGCTCCTTGGAGTTATGGTGAAATAATGGCCAGGTGCTTGGGCTCACTGAATAATGTATTAAAAAAACATAAAAGTTGCTGAAATTTCAAAGCCCTTAATGAGAGAGCCAGCTACAGTTAATCAATAGTGCAATACTGAGAATAAAGTGTTTTGAATCCCACACTTCTCCAGGGATTCACTAAGTTCTTCAGTTTTATCAGTTTCCTTCAAGATCCTTAATCTACAGGGCTTTACTGAAAGTTGGCATTTTTATCTTTATTCTGTGTCATTTACAGTATAGTTGGTTTAGGGCTGCTCTGCCTATCCTCCAACTGAGTTGATTTATTTTTCCCAGGGTGCAACAGTGCTAATGTTTCCATCTAGAGCTTTGCTTCCCAAAATCATCCAGCCTGGCCAAGCAGGAAGCTTTTGCTGAGACTCAAGAAAGAAACTCACCAGTTATTCTCTGTGTATTTGGTCTCCTGAACTGGATGACAGGGATAGAGAGCAGAATGATGCCTCCATAATCCAGAAGTGGTTAATGACCTGCTATGCCACCTGGACACCCACAAGTCTATGGGGCAGGACAAGATCTACCCAAGAGTACTGAGGGAGCTGGTGGAGGATCTTGCCAAGCCACTATCCATATTTTATCATCAGTCATGATTAAGGGGGAAGTCCAGGAAGAATGGAACTTTGCCAATGTTATGACCATCCACAACAAGGGATGAGAGGAGAATATGGGGAGCTATAGGCCTCTCAGCCTTTTCCTCAGTACCAGGAAAAATTATGGGGCAGTTCATCTTGTGTGCAGTCACATGGCAAGTGCAAGGCAACCAGGTGATCAGGCCCAGCCAACAGGGGTTTGTGAAAGGCAGGTCCTGTTTGAGCAACCTCGTCAGCTGGGGTAAAACTGTGGATGTTGTCTATCTGAAATTTAGAAAAGCGTGTGACTCTATTTCCCATGGTGTTTTGATGGAGAATCTGGCAGCTCAGGTTAGAGAGTTGAACTATTCACTGGGTTAAAAACTGTCTGGATGGCTGAGCCCAGAGAGGCTGTAGTGAGGCCAGTGCTGGCCTCTTCTCCCTAGTAACTAACAACAGGACAAAAGGAAATGGCCACAAGTAGCACCAGAAGTTCCAATCAGAAATTAGGAAGAATTTCTTTACTGAAGGGATAGATAAGCATTGGAATAGGCTGCCCAGGGATGTGGTCACCAT
>WYEA01006419.1:114775-136090 GCA_033558465.1 Alcedo atthis | reverse complement strand
CCTAGTAACTAACAACAGGACAAAAGGAAATGGCCACAAGTAGCACCAGAAGTTCCAATCAGAAATTAGGAAGAATTCAGAAATTAGGAAGAATTTCTTTACTGAAGGGATAGATAAGCATTGGAATAGGCTGCCCAGGGATGTGGTCACCATCCATGAAGGTGTTAAACAGGTGGATATGGTGCTTCACAGCATGGTCTAGTAGTGGTCATGGAGGTGTTTTTTCTTGATTATTGGAAACAGTGATCTTGGTGGTCTTTTCCAACCTTAACAATTCTATAATTCTATAAATGTTACTGGGGATTGTCTCTCAGACAATGTCCAAGTCAATCTCCTTCTTCAATAATAATTCAAAATCTTTCATGGGTTGTTTTTTTTTGTTTTGTTTATCTACATTGCACTTTCATTTACATTTACTTACATTAACTTTACATTTTTAAATGTCTGATCTTTCTGAAGTCCAAAACATAGTTTCAAATTATACACTTTCTATCCAGCCTGTTCTAACACTTGAAACTCAGTCCATCATAAAAATCTGAACTCTGAAGTGTCAGTAAATTGCATTTGACTATCTTTGCCCAGTTAGTCCAAATGAGTGTGGAGAAGGGTCTGTGCCAGCCCAGTGGCATTACTTCTACTGATAAGGAAACTGATACATCTGTTTACCTTGAATTGTTTTGTAGTTTGCACTCACTTGGGATATTAGGGAAAAGAATTTCAAAGGCTATGACAAGTTCATTCATGATAAAATCCACATAGAGATGGAAGAGGATTGGGAAACTTGCATAGTTCCTCCTAGAGCTCACAGGGCTTGGCCTTGCAACTCAGTCAATTCTTGGGAGAGTTGCAATGAAAAGAAGCCAAAACCTCTGGGTGTTCTTTTTCCACTATGTTGGGCAGCATACATCCCTTGGAAACTAGTCTGACATTGTTTCCTCTTGCTTTTATGATATATGCTCCTATAAAGGGCACAGAGCACATAATGGGTGTTCATGCTGTCTTGAGTAGGTTTAACCACAAAATTAATAGTCCTGATTTATAGGTGGACTTTTTTTCTTATTTACATTTTACTCTGTCCATGGCAGTGGCATTTGGTGACTGAATCAGACACTTAATACAGGCAGACTGAGTTTACTCCCATTTCTGGCATGTGTTTTATTTTGGAGTAACCCAGAGGGCGAGAGACAGAGGAATGGCTCTAAAGATTATATTTAAGAGGAATGAATGTGTTAACGTTTTTCTAAACCCCAGGTTTTGTCTCTTTTTGACACTTCTGATATTACATTCAGTCTCAGAAATTATAATATATTCATGCGTATCCTTTTTAACTCCTAATAAACTAATGTCACAACTCTTTCAGAAACCTAAATGACCAGTTTTCATAACATTATATATATGATGTTGCACTGTTCTCAAGATTTTTCATGTATTTAAAGAGGTCTTATTTTAAAATATTGGGTTCACCTTTTTTAAACCTAGCATATGATTTTCATTTAGATATTAAAAGATTCTCAGAGTTTTCCAAATGACTAACATTGCCAAAAGATACTTCTCCTGACTTTCCCCCCAGTATTGACACAGCTGTGTTAATGAAGCTACTGGTGTTGCCATGTAATTGAACACTGGATATACATCTGGGATTTTTCCAGTTTCTCCAGTTATTCTACTTAAGATGCTGCTCTGGCTGAATTTAGAAAATAGCAGTTACTAGAAGAGATGGTCCATTTTCCTTTTTTTAAAATTTTCAAGTGGATGTGACATTTTTGGATACTCAGCTTTGCTTTTCTAATTATGCTAAACAGAACAAAACAATAGGGCATTACCTATCATGGCTTCCAGTATGGAATGAAAATACCTGCATGCTATGGCAAGCTACTATTTTTCCTGCTGCCAGGTATAAAAAGAGAATAATTTAAAGTCAAAAGCTAAGAATATTTTTCTGTAAAATTACCATCAGCGAAACAAGTACAGTATTAAAAAAGAAAAGAAAAAAACAACAAAAAAAACCAAACCAACCAACCAAACAAACAAAAAAAAACAAAAACCAAACATAAAAACCAAAACAAAACCCAACAACAACAGAACCCCCCTTCATATTCTGGCATGATAATGAATCATGCACTTGACCTGAAAATTGTCTGTTTCACCTTTCACACTATGCTAGACTGACTTCTAAACAACTTATTTGTTTAATTTCCTTCAGAATAGTCTGAACAATTAATTTACAGGACACCTTATTCATGCAAAGACCTCTTAGCTCAGCTGAGACCTTGAAACCTTAAAAAAAAAAAAAAAAAGCTTAATCCAAAATAAACTGTCCCCAGCTAAGTGGCTACAGCTCAAATGCAGACCTTTGGTTAAATTCTGGTAATACTGTTTCGTTAATCAGTTTGTTTCTGCTGGTAAAGTTTCAATTGAAGAGTATTTATCTCTGGGATAAAGGAAAAGAAAAACCATCAAGACTTTTACATCTTTTCCTAAAATAAATACAGATGTGTCAACCACGGATGAAGTATGTTTTGTACAAATAGAGGAACATGTCATTCCCTTAGCCCTGTCCTCTAAGGCATCTATGTCACTTTCAGTTGAGGGAAATGCCTGTTATTTTAAGGAATGTTTAAAGTACTCACTTTGGCTCTTCTGATCTCTCTAAAAAAAATGAAGTTAGAGGGAGTTTGAAAGTAAAGCATTCTGCCACAAGGTAATCTTTACTTCATGAAAATGTATTTTGCTGAATTACTGTTATTATGGGGATAGGGGTGGCCTGAAGAAAAAATCTTTTCTTGAATTTTAAAAGTTGACATTTGCTTCTTTAGCAGCTTCTGAGTGCCTTAGGATATATAGTACTGTACAGTGTCTTCCTACAAAGGGCCTTTTGTGTTGTGCAGAGCCAAGGTAAGCATGAAAGACTCTGCTTTCTTTTGAGAACTGTGGCTCTGGAAGATGGAGACTAGCTGTAAATAAATCATGGCAATTATGGATGGAAAGTCTGCTAGACTGTTTCATACAGGTTTTCAGAGTTTAGCGGAAGATAAATTTTACTTTAGATAACTCAAGTGTTGGGGATCCCACCACTATCCTTCTGGAGAATACATTCCATAAAACTAATTGGTAGGAACTCTTCCCGGAGTATTCAACCTAACATTTGCCCCATTAGTTTCATGATGTATTCAAGTTAGAGCTCTTTTACTGTTTTTAAAAATAATAAAATCTTCCTATTCTTTCACGTGTGAACCCTTCAGCTACTAGAAAACATTTCTCTCATAGAAAAAAACCAACCATATATCAAAATGTTAAGTCTTTCAAACCACTCTAGATACAACTTCAAGCACCTTCCTGTTTAAGAAGACTCTCATCCAATCATAAAAGATTCTGCAGATGTCCAGATGAAGCCAAATTTACTGTTGCAGTTCTTGTTCCTGATGAGAGGGTACATTACCAGCCAAGGATGGGGAAATACTGCTACAGAGACTGCACAACCATGGTTTTAAGACTGTTAGAATTACCATATTATATATCATTGTTTAATATAAATTGTTCTCTCTCCTCACTGCATGAATGTAGCTCATTGCTGGAGCAGATCATGGGAGTCGGATTTCTTCTAGACTTTAGCGTATCACGTCTGTATATAAGATTTTAAAATTAGGTGTTAATAGTTGTCATTACCTACCAAAAGATAAAAAAAAAAAGTTTGTAAAATAAGCTTTTATGCAAATGTATATATATAAGCCCACGGTATTAGTAATAACTATTATGAGGTAGGAGAGAGTAACTCTACTTGTTACCTTCAAACACAGTGGACCCTACATGGCCAAATAACCTCATCCTATACTTAGATCCTGCAGTTATCCAAACAGCAGGTGACTGTGTCTAAACTTTTAGACTGACATTTTCCTCTAAAATGACAAATGGGTGTGGACAAGGGGGCAGCTAACTTCAGGGACCACTCCTTCCAAACAATACAGAATGTGAGGACCACAAAGAAGACCTGGCCAGGTGATGTGCAGGGGCTCTGATAAAGTCAGGATACCTTTGATGTGTGGATATAGCCACTTTGTGCCATCTTCCCTGGGGATCAGAAACTGATCCAGAAGGAGACTGACTTCAGCAGCTGCATACTCAGACAATTTTTCTAACCTTACCTCCATTTTTAAGGAAGGTTTCAATACAAAGTTTATACTACTGTTCATGGCATCATCTACTGTATTTCATCCTCTGTATCTTCCTTCAGAAAGATACTCAGTCCTCACAGATTGACTGTAATGTGTACTGCCTGATATCCAGTTCTCGCATTCAAAGACAGTTTCATACAAGCGACTTAGAAACCTGTCAGCTTTCCCTTCATAGGGGTAGCAGCTTTCATGGCAGATCTATTTAATTCCTGCATCTATTAGCTGCTGAACTATCATTTATATCTGTAAGCATTTATATCTAATTGACAGTGATGTGCCTACGGCTGGAAATCTTTTCACACGGTTTCAGAAGCAATGCCTGATTATGTGCAGTTACTGCTGGGTTTGAGCCCCTGAGTCTTTGTAGCTGAACTACCATATTTCTACAGAGCATGTGGGAACATCTGAATTTAAATCTTTTTCCTTTCACGCTATTACTCTCCCTTTCCCATTTTTTTTTTTAATTTTTAAAACTTTAAAAATACATGAATTATAGCCACAGACTGTGCATAGAGGTTATGCTATACCACAGAGAACAGTATGAAGAGAATGGATGATGCATGAACTTTACAGCAGGCAACATAGAAAAGGAAGCATCAGTCACCATTTCTCAGATGTTCTGGAGAGGCAGTACCTCCTTTTTATTAATCTGATTTAACGTTATTCCTTTAGCTTCTTCACAGAGCCTTGAACACATCCCCACGTCCTGGGAGGCTGGATGATGGGGCATAGGGTCCACGCAGAAAGAACACTAACCATGTTGCATCCAGGCCTCATTCTGTCCCCACCTGCAGGCTCACAGCCAGGCCCAGCCTCCAGCCAGCCCTGTCCTTGCTGAGGTGCCAGATTCCCTGGTGCTGTGGCTGTCCCCTGCTGCCCTGCTTCTGGCCAGGGTGGTGGGATTGGCTCTGGCTGCCTGGCCTGGCCCTGCCAGACCACAATAAGGAACCCTTTCCAACTCCCACAGAACTATTAACTCACATGGCGCCCAAACAGCCTGCACAAGGAAGTATATTTCTTAACCTTCCCAAAACATAGGGATTCCTTATCCCAGCCCTAAGTCATGCCTGAAAGCTCCAGGCAAGTTCCAGCTCCTCCATCTACATCTGCTGTTATCCTGAGTGCTGCATCCCAATTTTGCTGTACACACCTTTTTATGAGAAGCACTCTTGCGCTTTTGTCTCCTTTAGGAGAGGAGGATCCCACAGTTATATTTGCTGACAAGGCACTTTACTTACCAAGAGTATCATGCTCAGAGAGCATGCTGAAGACAGGCAGTTATGCAAGGGAAGAAATTTGAGCAATAACTTGCCTTTACAGCATATGCTTTTCCTTCTTTCAGTGCAAGTGACTGAAACTGGGCAGGAACATGTTCATTTCTTTTTGTCTGGCAAAGCCCTGAAAGTCTTTCTGACAGAGCAGATGGGATTGGTAGGTGCATTGATGGCAGCAATCTAAAGGAGCAATGTCGACCATTAAAGCTGAATTTTAGGCATATCCTGGATTTGAGACCATAGGTTCAGGATTGTTGACCACAAGTGATATGGAGTTCTGCAGCTGTATCCACTGTCCAGGTTCTGTCATGTTCTACTTTCATGTCTTTCTCAAAGCTCCATTTTGTAGTCTAAAGCATCTTCTAGTAGTTGGAATGCCCTCTGCAGAAGAGGAAAGCAATGGAACAACAGCCATTCTTTTTGTATCCTATTTATCAGCTCTATTGTGGAAGAAGCCCTGCTTGAAGATGGATGCTGTATCCCATGTAAGCTGCACACACTGTCTGTGCAATCATTTTTGTACCATCACTGTATTTTCTCCTTTCCAAGGCATCTCTATAGCAATGGTGAAGGAAGGGCAATTCATCCTGGGTTGTGTTATTTTCCCTACTCTTACTTCATTTCACCTGTTGACCTATGGCTAGAACTCAGTATCTTAAATTCTAAAGAGCATTCTATTTACAACCTCATAAGTGTATGTCGTATCTACTGATTCATAGTGTTAAGGACTTTCTTTCTTGAAATTTGTCAATTATGAATATGATGTTGCCATGTCACCCTGTCATCTGTTCTGTAAGTACTTATTTCATAGTAATAGGAATCATCCTACTGTGAGTTTTAACTTGCAGCAACTAATTGGGGAAATCTTACTGTGTTATTAATTTGTGAATGAGTGTACACATTGGGCAATATTTCCTGTATGCAGGAAAATGTGTTTCTGAGACCTGAAAAGGACAGGGAAAAGAATTTGTGATTCATGCCACCTACGCACAGTAAAAAGATGACGTGGTTTGATGCAGAGAGATGACAGAGTCATCCTATTATATGTATAATCATGAGTCATGAAATCACAAATAAGATGGAATAGAACAACAGCTTGACATAAATGTTCATATATTGTACATACAAATTAGAAATGAAGGAGAGCTACTATGGCTTTGATCAATTAATGGTTTTTATTCTTCCCCTCCATTTGGCACATTCTACTTTTCCCCCACACTTAGATAACCACAGAGTTATGGTATTTCCTACTTGGTGTCCAGCTACAATGATTCTGCCTCTATTTCAGAGGTTAATCAGCTAGAGGTTTCAAATAAATATCACTAACAGACAGGGGGGCTATTTTGAAACACCTTCTCCCACAAGAGGGAGTAGCCAGAATAATCCTTTTAAGCAGGAATATGGGATCTACAATGAGTGATCAGGGAAAACTTCCTTAGATGCTACAGGCTCTGTACATCTACTGCCTCAGCCCACTTAACACCTACTACTTCACCCATGAGAAACAAGCTTATGCTTCAGCTTTTTACCTTTCTTGCACAAAGCATGCATGTAAAAATGATGACTTGCAGGTAGGTCTCCCCCTGAGAGCAAGTAATGTGCACAGCCTCCTTGCTCTGTTGATTTGCAAAAGGAAAAAGCGTTTGCAAGCAAAGTCAGGTACCATTCTTCTGCTCCAAGGAGAGCACTGCTGCTCTAAGAATGCCAAGAAAATGGCACTTCTTTGAATAAGAATGCAGTAACAGATGTACTGGTTCAGACAAAACCCTCACCTCACTCAGTATCCACTTTTGTCCAAAAACAGAGATGAGAAAAAAACCCAACAAAACAAAACACACACACAAATAAAACCCAACCATCCAACCAAACAAAAACAACATCAGCAACAACAAATGTAAACAACAAAAACTGTGATGCATACAGTATTCAAGAAGAAGTTACTATGACCCTGGGACACCTGTTCTAACTCTAAAGTAGGGCTTGCTTTGAGTAGGGAGTTGGACTAGATAAACTTCAGAAAGCCCTTTTAACCCAAATTATTCCATGCCTCTAATCAAAGAAGTTTTTTCTAATATAAACTGAAGATTGCCTCTAACAATTGCCATCTCCTGCAATATCTGTGGGAAGTACTATTTCCTCCACTTCCTTGGAAGAGCAAATCCCCCTTGTAGTACACACTGTTATACAGTTCAATACTACAACCTTATTTTAGTTTTTTGACTGAATACTGAAACATGTCCTCAAATTATTATTGTTTCAAAATAAATATAACATCACCATTAGGTGTTTCATATAAGAAAAAACAATTTTCTTATATGATGTCTTGTTTTAAATAGTGAAATAGCTTCTTGGTATTTTTTTCAATCATGCTGCTGCAACAGAAGATTAAATTGACCCCTCACAAAAAGCTTGTTTTGATTTGTTTTGTTTTTCAGCTCTGTCTTTAATATAGAATTCTAAATTTTATCTTTGTTAATCAAATCTCTATTCTTGACAGCTTTGCCACATCTGCTTTTTTAACATGGGTTTGGAACTCTTGAATGAAATGAAGTTCAAAAATAGAAGGTCTTCAATCTTTTTAAATATGCATTTAATGTCTTTGTAATAGAAATATAGAATAATCTGCAGCTGATGACTGAAATTTGCCATTTGAAAAGATACAGGCTTTGTATTTCTCATTCAATAGACATCTTCTAATGCATCTTGAAAGGGGTACAGTGAATGTACTCAACAAAGATAAAACTCAGTTTCTTCCTTCTTGAAATGACCAGAGAACAGAAAAAAATGGTGTCATCGATGGAGGGAAAAGAGATACAATTTCTGAAAGATTTGCTTTAATCAAAACAGCCTACTAAAAAACTGATGAGTGAAACACTGTTCCTGTGGCCACTGAGAAGCAGAGCTCATTCTGCGAGGGGGTCCTTAGACTTTTTTCAGATCTATTATTGGCTTTGCAGAAAGATTTCCTCAGAAGTATAAAGCAAATAAATGAACAGGCTGTGATTGTTAGAAGGGGAGAGGAGCAAGTGTGTAGGAGTGTTGAAGACCGGAGCTAATGGTTGTGTTGTCCACAGGGAACAAGAGTTTTGCAAGTGGCTGTGCAGGTGAAGCATCCCACTTGTTTACCTGCACAGTACCAATGTTGTTGTTCCCTTTAACCCCAGCAGGTGGCTGGCCACACAGTAATATTACTTGAAGAGCTAGTGGAAGAAATTTAGCAAATTCCCTCTCCTCCCACTGCAGAAGAGGCTGTAATTGAAAGTTTAAAACCAACTCTCCTTCAAGGTCTTCAACTCCCTGAACAAAATTGACTCAGAAGTAAATAATATATGTAATTTGAATTCAGCCAGGCTCAACCTTTGAACTTCTTACTCAAATTCAGGTAAATAAACTCATAAGGTGTGTCCAGCTGAATACTTTATAGACCACATGAAGCTGGGTGAAAAACAGCAGAGAAAACAAAATATTTTCAGGGGGGAGGAAATAATCTTGATCCAAACAGCTGTTTATTATTATTCGTTTTTCTGACAAATAAATTTATATATATATATAAAGCCTGGTCATTATTTTATTTATTTTTTTTATGAACTGTTTCTTAATCTGAAAGGAAAAGTCACAATAACAGCTGCTTATAAGAAATTAAAAGGAAGCAAAACCTGAAGTCTGTGAAATAAAAGAAGGGAATTTTGGTTTTGCTTTCTTGGATTTTAATACATTAAATGTATAATTGTGTGTTCCCAGTTGCCAAGCTGGGAAAGGAGATCTGAATTTCTGTCTTGAAAAATATGAGGAGGGTCAGCACATAATAAAACACAGGAGTTTGACATGGTCTTCCTTCACATTCCTCAGCTGGAATGAGAGCTCATTGTCTTTCAAGAACTGCTTGCATATTTTATTAAAAATATAAACATGAAAAAATATATTTGTGTGGTTAGGAACTGCAAGGTAATGGACTCAAAATCAGATCCTCTTTTTGTAATATTAATATGAACCAAGGTCTCCCATTTTTCCTCAAAATTCCCTCTATCACTTCTTAAATCTGTTTTACTGGAATTACTTAGGAGTATTATTTTAATAATTCCCTTTTTTTTTTCCTTTTTCCTTTTTCTTTTTTTTTTTTTTCCCAGAAAAAGTTTGATATTGCAAATATTTGGAAGAATATGAGCACATTCTTTAATAAACTAATTAATTAACAAAAATATTTTTTCTGGCCCTAGGTAGGAGTAACGGAACTTGATCAATTTTATTTTATTAAAATCTGCATTTGAACTGGTCATAAACCACAGGTAGCACCTGACTGAACTTTTACTCTGTTTTGTCTTGTATAAATTGAATACTGAAATACTAATGACTTCTGGGAAACCTTTGTGCAGCAACTGACAGAGGGGTTTTTTTAAAAAAAAAAAGAAGAATGTAACAATTTTTTACCTCAGAACTATCTTTGATTTGTGTTTTCATTAACTTTAGAGATACCAGGAGATTCTGGTGCTGCTGAGAGACAACTTTGTGTTACAGTTGCATCAAATAATGGTCAAAAATTATACAAAAAAATATGGTCTTTTCTCTGTCTTATTCCCTTCTATTTTTGTTGGCATTTTCCTTGTTTTTCCCCTTGAGCTCAGAAGACAGCTTTTCTATTCCTTTAACAATGTATGGTTAGGGAGCTGACGTTTCATCTAAGATATCATTATTTGGCACATTTCAGGAACTAGGAGAATGTCTGACTATTTTGTGAGTACAGAATCAAAAACTTCAGCATGATTTTTTTGCTCCAAATTGTGTCTCAGACTTTTATTGTCCACAACATTGTGCCTGAAGTGTAGGTGTCCCCCAGTAGGGAATTCGAAGTCATGTGCCGTTGTTTCATGTTTATGCAAGCTGTGAATCTCATTCCAAAGTCAGGAAAATAAGAGTAATCTTCCTGTTTATTTCCAACTCATAAGATATGGATAGATAGCTGAATTTTTGCTGCAGAGATGAAACTCTGCTCTCTTGAAGTCAGTGTCAGAACCCTCTTGAACATCTACAGATCCTGGATTTCCTTCAGATCTTCACTACCCTCTATGGAATGGTTCAGTTTCATAATGGTTCAGGTAAAATCATAAGGTTTCAGCCTTATGATTTTACCTGAGTGCCATGTTACTCACCTTCTTATCAGCAGGATACTAGTATTTTTGCGTCAGAGAATGAAACTTCATCAAAATCAAAATATGGTTTGGGATTTAGATTTTTTTTTTCCATGCAAACTGTTCTTCTGGTTTGAGAATACCTCAACATCCTCACCTCAGATGACAAAAAAAACCCCACACATTTATTTTAAATTTAAGACTCGGTTTGATCTTTTCATAAGTATGTTTGCAGCCTTAGGTTAAATATTTGATCTCAATTTTAGTTTCTAATATTTTAAAAAATATCTATATGACAATGCTTTGCTCTTACCTACAGCAACCATGATGATGCTTCCAAATCTTTTATTTATTGTCCCTGGAAATACTAAGATATCATTAACTTTAACATGACCAGATAAAAATCCCATTCTCAGGCCTGTCTGTGGTCTCAGTAAGTTGCTGCAAAATGTCAAAAAAAAACCAAAACAAACCACCACAAGGAAAATATTACATCAAACACCAGAGAGAAAGATTTTCACACTGCATAGGCAAGACATAGTCAGGAGAATATGAAACATAAAATGCTTATCTCTGAATGACAGCAACACTTTGATACCTTGTGTTGCATAGCAAATATTTACAAGAGAGGAGTGTATTTTAAAATAGACAGCTACATTTAAAATTGTCTATATCTTTCCACTTGAAATTTCCCAAAACTTTCATCTGCTTAGACACATTTCTCCCAGTAAGAGAAAAATATTACCATGCAAAGATGAGCATTTCAACATGTTTATTTTTAAGACTACTGTTAGGGGAGTCTCCATTTTCCCTTTTCTTTAAAAAGCATACAAAATAAACAGTAAAGTGCAAACATTGACCCAATTTGTGAACAACCTTAGCAGATTGGAGAAAACTTAAATTTGCCAGAAAGATAGAATTTTGGGAATGATGTTTTATGGGGTCCTAGGGAAAATTAGTTTCAATTTAGCTTAGTGATTAATATTTTAGAAGTAAGGTTTATTAATATTTTGAATAACAACACTTTTACAATGGTCTGAGGATACAAAGAGAACATTTTGTGTTGCACAAAGTAATTGAGCCTTGACTTTTGATTCAAGCTAAAAACGAATATGAGTTCCTTTTCATATAATTCAGTCCTATAGAACAGAAGTTTTCAATTGCATTATTTCATGTTCTGGTGAATTTGGGTGATACTACAGTACTGCATAACAGTCTGACTTTGCTGCTTGTGGCTTTTTATACAGTCAATTTTATTTACAATATTATTGTAAATTGTCATCATGCAATGCAGAGAACAATTGTACGTGACCTTTAGAAGTTGGGTATGGAATAGTAGTGTAAACCCTTTCTACTGACTTCCATAGGGAAGTAGTAGTAGGGTATTTCTCTTTCAAGGGAAAATAGGTCCCTAAAATATATTTGCAAATGGTTTCTCCAGTTTTTCTTATATATTATTAATTAATTTTTTAAAAAAAAAAAACTGGACCCAAGACTAGGTCCTGAGTCATTCCTCTGAAAGTCTCTTCAGTTTGAATATTTACTCTTTAAGGTGACTTACCTAGTTTTGTGTCTATGAGACAGCAGACATACTTAAACCAAAATCATTTTTTTATTTTTGGGAGACACATTATCTAACACTTTTTACACTTGATGTGAAATCTCAAGATTTAATGAAATCAGCTAAAAAGCACACATTGATTTGGAATATAGGATTCACATTTTTTGCCTAGCTATCAGCTGAGATTTAAAAAAAAACCTGCTGTTGCAACTGAACTTCCAATTCATTTCATCCAGTAAAAGGCGCTGATCATAGCAATTTTGCCATAACAGTTACTCCATTCCTCTACACAGTAAGTAGGATTTTATTAGAAACTCTCTTAGATATTGCTAGGTGTTTTCTTCATTTTTTCCCTAACATTTTGCATTTGGTTACCTTGGTTCCCCTGACAAAATTTGTTGTCTTTGCGCTTTTTTTTTCTGATTGCAAGCTTACCTGTGCCCTGGGATTATAAGTCTTAATGTAGGAAATTAGTTCCAGTGATTTTAGTGGAACTTCTTGTGCTGCACAAGGATAGATAGAAAGATTCAGAGAATTGTGGTGTTTTTCTCTGAAGTTTTCAAGACAAACTTAGATGATTAAACTTATTCACTTCTTGGCCCTTAATAATTTATATTCAAATCTTTCAGCCATAATCTTTACCAACCTTCCATATCTCTCAGGATTGCTTTATAGCTTGAAAATTATTTCCTTCAGGTTGTTTAGGTTTTCCTGCTTTTTTTTTGTATGCAACTAAAATAGGGTGAAAATCATGTGGCAAGTCACTGGTACTTTTGTGATTGATGTCACACGGAAAAAAAGGCATGAGAAGGACAAAGTGATACTGAATTCAAGAAAGCCTATAAGCAGAGGCAAAAAGAAAGTGATTGATACAAGCTGTTGATTCTTGAATTCTGAATTGGTCCATCTGTGTAGCCTGAAGCATTGGAATGAGGTAAAGGAATATTCGGAAAGTTCATATAACTTACTTAAAACTAAAAATAACCGCTAATGTTAGAAATTAACTGTTTCTTTACATGGACACATAATGTAAGTGTCTTCTGTGTGGAAATAAATGTGCAGCTTTGAGGGGACAATAAGAAATTTATGCAAATCTCAAATTCAGGAAAGTCAGAGTTCAGATATGCACAGAGTAACTGACTGATTTTCTGAAATGCTACAGTGGATGAACTTCAGAGATATTTATTTTCAAATTGAGTTGTCAGTGCACTGCCAATTCATAAAACCAACTCTGCAGTAATATCAGCTCATCATAAAATAAGCTGACAGACTGTACCATATTTTTATAGTGAATTATTTCAACTATGAATCATTCATAGCTTCACACAGGTGCTGAAAATAGTGAAAAACCTGCTGTCATGCTAGACAAGCCTTGCACATGCTTGCCACAAGTGAGGGGTTCTTCTTTGCAGAACAAGATCAGTTTTTAATCCTATTAGGAAGGGAGAAAGATCAAGGAGGAAAAACAGAAAAAATGTGCTGTTCTCCATCCCTTCCTTTCTAATTTCTAAGGATTTCCCTTAGATGTTAAAAGTAAACATCTAAGTGTCCTTGTTCTCTGTCATCTCCAGAATGCTATTCAATTGTTACATGTAATTGTAGATACTTAGCTGCATGCACCAAAATAAGGATCTGATTATAGATGCTTCAAATGGTCAAAAATATTATCATGGATCAGTCCATATTGTTTTATTCTCCACCTTAACAAAGAACAAAGAGATTACAAAGCAAAATTAAAATACTCACCTGAACTGACTTACAAAAAGCTGAAGGACCTAGCTAGAGTATGCCACATTAGGTGGCTGGTGATGTTCTGGGAATCTCTGGTTCCATGTCATCACAGTGTTTATTGCTGTTAATAAGTTTCATTCCAAATTAAAGAATCACAGAATCACAGAATGTTAGGGGTTGGAAGGGACCTAGAAGATCATCTAGTCCAACCCCCCGGCCAGAGCAGGGTCACCTAGACCAAGTCACCCAGGAACAGATCCAGGTGGGCCTTGAGTGTCTCCAGAGCAGGAGACTCCACAACCTACCTAGGCAGCCCGTTTCAGAGCTCTGGCACCCTCACTGGGAAACAGTTATTCCTTGCATTTACCCTGAACCTCTTGTTCTTAAGTGTCTCCAGAGATGGAGACTCCACAACCTCCTTGGGCAGCCTGTTCAAATTCATATAAGAAGGCACAGGACTAATATGCGAAGCATTAGAGAGAATGATCTTCCATTAATGGTGATGAAAAGGCAGCTACAACCCATCACCAAATGTTTTGTTTGACTCTTTTCATAAGACATCTTCTCAGAATGTGTCCTGCCTTGGACCATAGGAGAAAAGGGAGGGTAAAAAATCCCTAAACTGTCAATACAAACAGAATAGATATATGAAAGAGATATGGAGCCACTTGGCACTAGCAAAAATATGGAACTTCCAGAAATTCCTAGCAGAACTGCACTGAAAAAAAAAGCCCAATAGATGCCTCTGATGTTTTGGAGTCCCTAGAATTAGACTGCAGCTGAGTTTCTGAAGCTTGAATATTGGACAATAAATTCTGAAGGCTTTAACCATCCAAAATGTTAATTATCACAACTGTGTGTCTGAATGGACATGGCCTTTTAATCCCCTAGGTTCTTTCCAGTTTTGATTCAGAATAATCATGAACTTGAAAAAGAGTCTTTTATTCTTACTGAAAGAGATGTGTCCACTCTGCTCAAATCCATTTGCTCCCAAGGTATATTTTGCATGGAAGGCTCTTCTCTGATACCAAGCCTTACTTGAGCTTCCAAAATACCATACTGGTTGTTTATATACTGGAGACACTTCTGGTCTTTAACTCTGCTTTTTGTGTGTTCTGCTTGCCCATTTAGGAGTAAACTTGTTGGGCTTGGCACAGCAGTTTACCTTTTTCACATGTGGACTAACTTTATATCTTTGGTTAATTTGGATTAATTTTCTTTGAATCGAAAGCCAATTGGTTACAACTCTCTAAAGATCTATGCAGCACATTTTAATTCCAAATATGTATTACTTGATTCACATCAACTTTCCTTAGATATCTTGTGTAGAAAAACCCTAAGAAGATTTTATTATTGGGAGATAACTGAGTTAATCCCTCTTTATACTAGCTGGAGAAGGAAGAGGTCAAAAGTGGACCATGATTTTAAAGATGTCATATTTAATTTTTCATAGGTATTTTTTTATATATTGTATAGCTAGTAGGTCACCCGGTGAAGGTAATCCTATTCAGGGTATAAAACATAGGTGCAGAAATTGTAGAATCTGATATTGTAGGAATGTAGGTTTGTCCTCATGTATGAGATAACTGATAAACAGATGGTATTCTGTGGCCAATGAGAAGCAATTCATTAAAAGAAGGATGAACAAAACCTGATATAGCTTGATAGCTCTAAATGATTGACAGAGTATAATAAGACAAATATAATCACTCATTAGGATGTTGTGTTGAATTATTACTGGAAATATTAATTATTTTTCCAAATCACAAATTTGTCACAATTATTTATATTAACCAAATTGGAACAAAAAAAGTTTTCTGTGCTCAGAGTGATTCACTATTTTGATGGGCATAGCAAAATTTCAGATGCATTACTGCAGAATGAGGCCCCTCTGATCTGATAATGACCACATTTATCTGCACAGAATATATTCACCTAAGAAGAGACTGGTTCTACTGCAACTAACCTGTGAGCAAGACAGAGGAAGAAAGAGAACTTTTCATTACACTGAAAGATAAATTAGGTGATTTACTCAATGTCATAAATAAAGGTAATTGCAGAGAAATTGACTAAATCCAAATCTAAATCTCCTAAACCCATGGCATGAATTGTGGCCAAAAATCTGATTTTAGAAATGTTTTTTATTTTAAAAAGGCTTATATCCTTATCATTATTATTTTAATGTGCAGTTAAATAGGCTTCTGTGTATAATTAACATCACATTTCCCAAGAAAATCTATTATTCCTGATAACATTTTCAAGGTCCTTCTTTAAATTCCAGCCATATGTCTTAACTTGGTAATGAATTCCATTGTGAAGAAATATTGATTTGGGATTATTTTAACTTACATTGTTGTCCTTTTTCACTTGAGTAATATGAGATGCTTTATTCAGATATGCTTAGTTGTTTGCTTGGCTTTTTAATGCATTCTTATTCTACATAATCTAAGTCCTGATATAGTACTAAACATAACTCTTGAAATTCTCTGGAATTGCTCTCTAGTAGTAATTAGATTTCTGCAACATAGAAAAATGAATAATTTTGCCCAAGGGTAGGCATATCAGTGTTCAAATCATGTTATTGTATATTATACATGGCCTTTTCCTAGCAGAGTAAGAAGTCTAAGTGTTCTTTTTACCTAGCAGATCTGGGACCTTGGTCGATGTCAGTGTGCACAGATTAAAGAGAATTAAGAAAGACAGTCTGGGAAGGCAAGGAGGGAGAGCTGCCCTTTGCAAGAGGGTATGGCAGGAGTGTCTGGAGCTTTGCCTAGGGATGGACAGTGAGCCTGCTGAAAGCTCATGGGTTGGAATTAGAAGGAAATCAACATAGGTGACGTGGGTTTTTCCTACAAACAATCTGATCAGGAAGAACTACATGAAAATTTTTTTAGGCAAGTAGAAGAAAATGTTCACAGGCCTAGGTTTACATGGGTTAACAACTTCAGCATCTGTCACTAGGTTCCTGGAGTGCATTGATAACAATATCTTAATACAGATGATCAATAATCCAGTGAGGGCAGGTGCTCTACTGGACCTAATACTTACAAACATGGAAGAATCATTTGGGGACATGAAGGCTGGGGGCTACTGTGGCTGCAGCGAACATGCAATGGTGGAGATCAGTATCCTAACAGGAGGGAACAAGGCAAAAAGCAAACCAACAGTAGCAGAACAAGAAGACTTAGTCTGTTCAGTGACTAAGAATCCCATGGAAGACAGTCCTGGAGGGTGGAGAGGTGATTTATTTATCAATTATCACCTCCTTTAAGATCAGGAATGGTCCATTCTGATGTATGTTGGATTTTGGAAAGCCTTAGTCCTTACTAGTAAGAATAGCCTTCAGGAATTCCAGATCTCTGAGACCAGTGGCAAAGTCTGAAGCAAGGAAGGCTTATCCTTGTTGAAGGAGGACCAGATTAGGGAACAGTTCAATAAATTGAACATACACAATACCATGAAACCTGAGGTGATACATACTTAGTTGGCAAGATATCAAGGCAAGGCCATTCTTGATTATCTTTGGCAGATCCTAGTAGTCAAGAGAGGTCCCCTAGGACTGGACATCGCTATCATCATCAAAAAGGGAAAGAAGGAGGATTTGGGGAATTACAGGTGAGCCAGTCTTACTTGGGTTTGTGGAAGGTGACAGAGCAAAAACTACACATATGAAGGACAAGGATGGTTGGGAGGGTAAGTATGGATTTACAAGGAAGAAACAAACAACTTGATAGCCTGACATGATGACTGAAGAAGAGGGGATGGGGGAGTCCAGTAACAGTCACCTTTGGATCTTCAACTGCTCTGTGTAAGTGCCAGAGCTGTAATGAATGCTTGTCCCTTGGTTATACATTATGGATAGGCATTTCACTTGCATTGCACCAGACTACAAAGAGGACAGAAGAAAACTGAGAAAGTGTAAATAAACTTATTACTAATGCTGGGTTTAATAAACACTATATATAATATATCCTAGGAATTAGGGGGATCTTTCAGAAACATAGGAAGCTTGGGTGAGTCAAACCAGCAAGCACACACTTTACCTGAGTGGAACAATCAGCAAAAGGAGGAATTAATTGAAACAGGAAAGACAAAAATCAGGAAAGACAAAATTTTAAAAGCTATCCAAGAAAATACTTGACTTCTTGGAAGTGTCCGACTTAATTTCAAATTAAATTGAGGATATCAAGGGAGGAAATGTGTGCTGACATCTATTATCTTGCATAGGTCTCCACATTTCCTATCCTGGTTCCAGTAGGCTGAAGGTCTTTTTGGAATTCATGCAATAGCTATCAACCTTTTGGCTTCAAATATCAGCAGTCTCTGAGCAATTATTTTCAAACCCATAAAGCATAGAAAACTGAAGGGACCATTTAACATCATAAGAAATTCCTACTTGTGGAAAGAGGGATTATTATCCTTAGACCAGTAGTAGTCTAAAGTAGGGGGAGTGCATAGAGTTAGTGTCCTTGAAATTTTGGAAAATACAAAGGAAAACAACAGTGCTTCTGTCTGAACAGACCAAAGGAAGCTACAGAATTTGTACACTGTACAGAGAATGTCTATATCCCAGTCAATGTGATGTATTCTTCCACTTTTGTTGGAAAAGCAATTGGTTGATTTAGTTCATGAAAGCACATTGTGCCTGATCTCATATCCCAGAAGAGTCTTATTCCAGATGAAGAATTGTATTGTAATCTAGTTATCCTCTACTTTCACACTGTCAGGAAGTCTTGTGGAAGACAATCAAAGACTACTTCTTGGCTGTGGTTTGAGTATGCAATTTGAACTCCATCTCTTTCCTGAGAAGCTTTTAAAAGATCCTTGATAAAGTCCACATTGTTCACTTATTTTTCACATTTTGTTGGCAGTGCTTTCCTACATTCTGATGCATTTCTACTTCCATTGTTTTACACTAGGTTTCTCACTTTTAATTTTTTCTTTTTCTTATTCTTTCTTTTGCCTTTGTGTAAAGCATTTCAGGGAGGGGTTTTGTTCCTTCAGTACCTTTAGCAGAGTTAATTGGTCATAGTAATATATCTATGTTGTGACAACCGTGCCACCATATGTTTTACATGGAAATTTGGTCTTTAAGATGTGGTCATATGAGCTATCCATCTAAGTATTCACCAAGACTGACAATTCAGGATCTGATAACTGGTTTGAATGTTTGTCTGCTGTCTTGCAATAGCAAATAGAATATCTGTTGTGCTATAAAACAATATAAAATAAATTTTCCATCTAAGCACAGAATTCAGAAATTTTCCGAATTTTTACTTCTGTTTCTGAAGCAAATTTTAACAAATATTGTCCAGTTTCACAAATATTTTTTTTCAGAGCTGAATTTTCTTCTAGAAAATAATTGCAGAACCAAAAAATAATAATTAAAAGCCTTGATTATTATTTCAGTATCATTACTAAGTGGCTTTTAAAAAATTGTGCAAAAAGACACATTTTCTTTTATTGGAAAACCTACCTACCTTCTTATGCCAAAAGGCAATCACACCATGATTTCATTAGTTATTTGAAGTAGGGTGGGTCACTAAACACAGAAAGCTTATAAATTCATTTCTTGTTCTTTCCCCAGTTTCTACCAGATTATCTGCTACCTATTTTGTGAGTAATGATACCTGTCAGTTCCCTCACATTGCATAGTCCAAAATGATAGATGGAGCCATTGCTGTTAAGGGACTGCTGTTGATATGCTCTACATACAGCAAGACAAGGGGTATACTCTAATGGTGACAGAACGGCTTTGCTGTAGGACAGGCTTCATCTCAGCACATGACACATGAGGAAGATTACAGGACCCTCACAGAGAATGTATGCCATCTAAATTACATACACCTGCTCTACAGGATTGTGTCTGTGTTTTAGAGCACTTTAATATAAGTTCAGTAAAAGTTTATGATTAAGCTTTCCCCCCCACTTTCTTGGAGATGGCAAAATTATAAGAATGTATCAGTACAAAGATGGCTATTATGTACTGGAAGACAGCTTCTGCCCTGTCAATTGGCAAATGTGACTCAGTCCTTCTAAGCACCTTACATGAAAACTTTTTTACAAAGTTCCTGAACAGAAAAATCAGGACATAAGGTCTAAAAAGCAGTAGATGTGCCTTATTCTGCTACTGGACAAGGATGAACAGCAAACAAGTGATAGCTCCCAGGTGCCCAAGCATCATTTTTGCTTGCAGAGGTAGAGAGAAAAGTCTCATAGCGAGGTCTCACAGCTTTTTTTATTAAGGTCAAAGGAATTTATATTTCTCAGAAATATAATGAAATTTATTTATTTATTTATTCTCACTTCAGAGAATTGGTGACAATTCAGCCTGTGTCAATTAGTCTATTTGAACTGGAACCTGAAGCATTTTATGGTGACTTTGCTGAAACGACCCTTCTCGGTAAGTACTGTAGAACAGAGCACACTTAGAGTTGGAAAACCTTATTATTCTTATATCTTTAAAAATATGCTTAAAAATTGTCCGGGAATGATTTATAGTGCTGACTGGACCAAGTACATTTCAATACTAATGCATAAACCTTCTAACAAATAAGCTATATACAGAGTTATAGTCAGAAAAGAGTGTCTTCCTTATCTAAAATGAAAAAATGTTTGTATTGATGCCTATAGTTAAATCTTACACTTTGCTCTCATGTGAAGAAATTCCATAGATTTATTATCCTTGACTTTGAAAACTCATATGTGATTTTAAAAGACTAATGACAAAATTTGCTTACATGAACATGTACTGTGGCTTAAGGCAATGGTGAAGTCATTTTATTGTAAGAACATGAAATAAATCTTATTACAGTAAAGAAAACAATATTATGCTTGCAATGACTGACTGAATCTGTTCTACTGTGAAGCTTCTGTTTATTGCTAGAGTTTCTCTCTGTTTCTTTATTTGCATACCTTTTTTCTCTCTGCCTTTTTAGAAAAAAAAAAAAAAAAAAAGAAACAACAGCATATCCTCAGGGACTGCTGGTACCTTTAATATATTTTCTCATTTTTTTTTTTTTAATATGAATCTTAAAAATATGTACAGAGGAATTTAAATTTATTCAAATTCTTTACTCTTAAGATGACATACAGAATCGCAGAATCACAACATGTTAGGAGTTAGAAGGGACCTAGAAGGTCATCTAGTCCAACCCCCCTGCTAGAGCAGGGTCACCTAGGCCAAGTCAACCAGGAATTAATCCAGGCGGGTTTTGAATGTCTCCAAGGATGGAGACTCCACAACCTACCTAGGCAGCCCGTTTCAGAGCTATGGCACCCTCACTGGGAAACAGTTTTTCCTTGCATTTACCCTAAACTTCTCATGCTCCAACTTACTCCCATTGCCTCTCGTCCTGTCATTGGATGACATTAAGAAGAGTCTGGCTCCATCCTCCCTACACTCACCTTTAACATATTGATAGACATTAATGAGGTCCCCCCTCAGTCTC
>WYEA01006419.1:96106-114675 GCA_033558465.1 Alcedo atthis | reverse complement strand
TATTGACCATTTACATGTCCTAGAATGTGACTTTTAATCCACTCAGTTATGGAAATTTAGTTATTTTCACAGTGGGAGTTATACATATGAATTTATTCGTTATCTTTTATAAAGTCAGTCCAATTTTCTACCTGTCTCCTCAGGTTGATATTTTATGGAGTAATTAGTCTGCCAAATACATTTAAAAAAAAAGGTTTTATTAATTTATGCTAAATAACCTTTGGCATGTAGTCTTCATATAGCTAATTTTAAAGATTAAATGGTTGGTAATGAACTTGCATGCAAATCAGAATTTTAATCCTACATAGTAGCACTACCTAAAATAGTCACAGTACTTGAGGAAGAAATGTAGGAAAATAATCCTCTGTCAATATGATTTATTTTTCAGCCTTTAACATGAGTTGTATAGCACTTTTTCATTAACTGACTAAATGGCGGACCATGAACTTCTTTATATACCCATCATTATCATGTGGGCTGATATGATTCCTGCTTCAGTCATCTTACCTTAGCCTGAAACATGTAGTGCAGAGAGGTCAGCAGGGAAGAAACCATTATTTACATACATATGAGAAACAGGGCCTGATTCTAGTTTACCTTTAGATCTAGACACACAGTATAAAGTATAACTATAAGGATATAAAAAGGTAGTTCAAAGCACTTGCAAGTAGGCATTATCACAGTTTAGACAGATAAATTTATGTCATTAAATACTTTAGTGATGCCTTAGTCTATGTATCTAAGAGGTCTGGAAAATTACCATTTTCCTAACTCACTTGCATTTTTAGACCTGGTAACTTTTTTTGTCCCCTTTTATTTTCTTGGAGCTGTAATAACAGGAAACCTCTCTGAGAATGCTGACTTAGGATCTAGTTTAAAAGAATTGTGGAGCCTGGTTTTAGGCTCTTGGAGAACATATTATTTCAGCTTTTACATTTTACTATCTCCCTTCTTTTTCCCAACCTGTTTCTTCTACATACTAAACAATTTAATTTCTTTATTTCTTTGGGGCTAGGGAGTGATGAGGGTTTTTTTCTACCTAATTCTGTATGCATTCCATCCATCTTCTAGGGTGAAAAATACAGTATTAGGTAGAAAAAATGCAATTTCATTGGTATTTTTAAATAGAATCATAGTATCACAGAACAGTTTGGGTTGTAAGACGACTTTAAAGAGCATCTATTTCAAACTTGAGATGGGCAAGGAAATCTTCTACTGTCCTTCTAATGTTTACACTCATCCTTTTGAGAACACAGGTGTGCTTGCTTTAAACGAAAAGATATTGATTCTTTCTGAGGTAATTAATTTATCTTTGCAATTATTCTTTACAGTTAATACTTGGGCACTCTCAGTAGATATACCAAAGATTTACCTGCTATTCTTTCGCCTCTGTTGTTGGGAAGGTGGGAAGCGTGGGTTTTTTTTCCCCAGACCTAGTATCAGTTTTCTGGGTAGCACCTTGGTTGACCACCTGTGTCCAACCTGAAATTAAAAAGTGTTCCATTTGTTTTCAAGCTGACAGTTTATCCATCTTCTGCTGATACCTTGGCCATTACTGCAATGAAGAGCAGCTCAGCTAATGGCTCTGTAGTCATCCTCCTTGTCCTTGCTATCTATTCATATTCTGCTGGTACTTGCAACCCCTGGCAACATCAAGAATCCAATGTATTTCTTATATCTTCTTCCAAAAACTATAAATTACAGTGGTGAGTGTTGTTTGCTACAGGATGTACATGTTCATGTGCTGCTTTTAGAGGCTGTTACAGGTCCCTTCACTATGAATATTTTAAATTCTGTGCAATCTCCTCATTTTCAAGGGCATCATCTGCACTCCATAAATGTCATGCTGGATCATCATTTGCCTTTTCTTCAGTACGTTTGAGTTGCTATGCAAGAAATTAACAATTCTTGATTAATAATCTCACTTGTGGTCATTTGGTCATAGACATGATCTGACCTTTTTTACATCCACTCAGTCTCTAGTAGTGTACAAAAGTTGGATTTTCCACATCAGATATATCAAAGCCTCTTGTTCAATTTCTTTGGCCCACTCTTTGAAAATGTGTAAATGCATATTTCAGGTATTCCTGAAGTACATTAGTGATCAGTATTACAATTGGTTTCTTTTACTGTTGTAATACACTTAAAACATGATTTGTCATAAATACAGCCACTTCCCAGCATTTACTTCTTTTTGTGTAATACACATTGCTTGCATATAAAGGTGTGCTCTTGCTATATTTTACCTCTGGTAACATTACAAACCACTCTCTTCTCTACATACTTAGTTTGATTTATTTGCAGTGTCACATACTTGTCAACAATCAATCCTAAATGATAACTCCAATAAAGGTCTGCTCCATTCAGTGTCTTGAAATCTGAAATTTTGGTCCTAAGAAAGATTTTTGGCTTCAAACCCCCAAAGAAGGAAAATTCTTTGTGTGAGATCATAGTGATGTAGTGATATCTCTTGATTTCCTAATGTTAAGTAGGGTATTGAGAGAAACCCCCAAATTAATTTTGAAATATATTTAAATTAAATTTGAAGTTGGATAACAGTAAGCAGTAAAAAAGTGAAATTAAAAGAAGGTATAAGGAAAATACTGTCTGAAATTGTTAGAAAGATATGGAAAATAAAACAAATTGTCACTATTCTGCCGTATAACACTGTCATGTACTGATATGTTGTTTACTGGTTGCAGTATGGTATTGCAAATTATGCATGGTAGGAGAACAGGAAAGGAAAGAGGAATTATTCAGGATTTCTCCCAACATTAAGAACTAATTTTTTAGGCAACAGGTATAAAACCAAAAGAAAATGCATTTTCCAAGAAAAATAAAATTTCAAGGAATCACTGCCACAGGATTTTTAAGGGATAAAGGTGTAAATGAGGTCACAAGACAATTTGACATATTCAAGAAGATAGGATGATTAACAGATATCTATTAAATATGATCATCTTTGTTTAGGAGTGCTCTTCATTCACAGTTAGGTGTATCACGGGAATTGTCTTTACCATTAAAGATTGACAAAGTAATTTTTTTCTAAAGATTAGTGGTGCCTATGATCACAGAGCTACTTGATCTGAGGCAATATTGATATTGAAAACAAGAAGCAAACCTTTTTCATACGCTTGCAGATCAATGTTGCATTACTGTTGATGAGAGATGTCAGGTACCATCACAGGTTTTTCAATTACGAGGAAACTGTCTAATCCTCAAAGAAATTACAATCTCTGCCTCTGAAACTGACCATTTATTAATTTAAGAAGCAAATAAAATGAAAAATAAAAAATAAATATGTCTTATACAGAAAACTGCTCTGCCACTTCATCCCATGGATGAATACACATTGTTTAATAAACTTGCAGCACCAGAGTAGGCAAGTCTTTACTTTAGAAAATTATTTACAGTGCCTTATATCTGAAGCAAGGATTCTCACATTATGTTTTGATATAAATACCTTTTCAAATTCCAGAGTTAATGCAGACAATGTAGCATATAATCAATATTTAATTGGGATAAATATATTCTGAATTTATTATTATGACAGTTTTGTTTTAACGAGCACTTATCATATGTTATAAAGGAAAAGCTTATCTAGTTTTCACACTGTTACTATCTTTTGTTTTAGGGACTTCCTACATACATAATAAATTACTTATTTTGCTGATTTTGCTTCTTTTTTAGGCTACCTTTTGAAGGAAATATGAAAATACAGTGACTTCTCTCAGGTATACTGCATTAGGATAATTTCAGGCTAAAGCAGATTCTGCTCTCTAACTTATTGTTTGTGTTATAGAGTACTGATCTCAACACAACTTTCAGCAAGGGGCAGGAACACCAATCTTGTTACAATATCAATAAGCAACTATTTTTCAACATGATCTTCTAGAAAAGATATATTTCCACTTTAGACTGATATACAGTTTGCTATGGTTGCTTTGAAAATATCCCAGATAACTCTGAGAAGTTGTTTAACTTCATCTTGCTGTTAAACTGAAAATACATTAATCATTTTTATGCACCCTGTTCTTTAAGGAAAATATCTCATTGAACAGTAGGCCTTAAATAATTTTCCACCTTGTTTTAATATTTTTATTACATCATCATCCTTTTTGGAACTTTTGGAACTGAGTGATACAGAAAATCTGTATACCTTTAATTTCAAAATAGACTTCACCACAGAAACAGATGGATTTAGTTTAACACCAGTTAACAGTTAGTTTAACAATTGAAACTTAAATGTTTCAATTACTCTTACTTCTGAGCTCTGACTCAAGCATGTGGTGATGTCCAGCAGCACCTTGTTTCTAAAGCCTCTAATTCAGTAAACACAGCTCTTATTGGACTTCTTTTCATGTCTCCCTTTCTCAAGAGCACACTTTTCTTGTATTTTCAGGCTCAGACAGCTGTCAGAGAAAACACCCTATCAGGCAGTTCTTTATTACCAGTAACATGGTTGTTGTGACTCCTGCCTTATTTTTTTAACTTGAGTAGGACATGGGCATAAACTGTCAATATTGCAGTCTTCCAAAAGTGACTGGAAGCTAATAGATATTCCTTAACAATTCCATTATGACTTTTTGACCAGAAATGGGCGTGATTGTTTACAAATGATGTACTAACCTGAAGTTATACCCTTAAGGATATTAGAAAACGTTGTTTTCTCTTTGAGCATATTGGATTCATTAAAGCTGCTTCTATTTTTAAGTCTTGAAGCATGAAAACATTGACTAGCTTCACTCTGAAGGATTCTGAAAAGTGGCAAAAACACTGGTCTTGTGGAAAGAATGAAATAAATGCTGGGAGTGGGTAAAAAGCATGTAACGTGTTCCATTTCCAACCCCCAAAGAAACAAAAAGTCTCTAACATTTTTATTTTTTTGCTCAGAGGTGAAGAAAAGAGAAATTGTGAAACAGCTGAAATAAAAAATTATTTCTAACAAACAAGCTACTCCAGACACTTGAGATACTCAGGAAACACTTTCAGTTATCCTAGGATATTGCAAAACTGAAAAAAGGCAGTGGCCTTTTACCATATTGGGTGGTCATGGAGGAGTAAGAAGGAGGGTATGCTGTGCTGCTTAACATAATTGCAGCTAATTGCTAATCTATGCTGCCACTCTTGGGGTACAACAAATAACTCATAAAGGAAAAAAAATGGGTGTGGGAACAAGTTATCACATGATCAAAGCAAAGACTGACTGCTACAAGAGCCTTGGCATTCTAGAAAATCCCACACTAGCCTATGTCACATTCATGCTCTTGTGTAAGATCTTTGTGTCAAGAATTGTGTACCAGGATAAAATTTGGCAAAATAGAACCTAAACTCTTCATGGCATATTTTTATTTAATTTAATTAGTGAGTTAACTGCAAAATCACATTAGATCCTACAAACTCTCTTTTGTTCCATTTGTATCATGCTGCTTGCTTTTGCATCTATCTACAGATATCAAAAATGTTTTCATATATAGTACATCTTGTAAGAAGTGGTGCCCTTATTGATTCACCTACTTTGACTGCCTGAATAAAGAATATTCTCAGAATACAAGAATATCCAGTCACAACATGGCCCATAACAGCTATTGTGGACACTTGACTGTGACTTAATTAGCAGACTGACATCGTTGCTTCTCTTCTATGTTTCCAAAGATAAACACTCAGTTCATGAAGAGGATGACTGGATATGCCATATGTAAAATGTGCTGAAAACATGTAGCCCGTATCAATGCTGAAAGAAAACAAAAATTTGTTCCCTTCCAAAATTAAACAAAAGAGGTAAAGAAAATACACATTTAAGGTAAATCCAGCTCAATGACCCATCAGTGTTCTGCAGCAGTAAACCAGAGAGACAGCAGTAAGTAATGTGTAGAAAGAACTTCAGAAATCTTCAGAAACACAAAAGGTTTGCCAAAACATATAGTCAGTGAAGGGAGAAAGTCCAGAAGAATACAGATAACCTGAGAAGAAAAGATCTAAGAGTTACTGTCAAATATATTGGAAGCCAGTGAAACCCAGCAGTCCTGTACAATAAAGAGGGCAGCAGAGAGTGTCTGGTTAAGGAAACCAGTGACCAAAAGCGCTGCAGGATGCCAGACAGGAATCTGAATTTATAGTACCACAGAGACAAGATGCAATTATAGACAGATCATTATCTGCAAAGTGCACTATGTATTAGAGTATGCTTTTGAGATGAAAGGAATGGATGTGTTTTCAGGTAACAGAAGGATGTGGAAACCATTTCTCTTTAGGCAAGGAAAGTCACAACAGCTGTGTAAATGTGAAAGGGGCCCTCTGGAAAGTATCTCTGACTGAAATGTCTAAATCTCACAGTACTTCCCTGTCCTGATGTTTGGAAAGTTCATGAATATCTGTCTAACCCCAAATTATATTTTAGGGTCTGAGCACCTGCTGGGCATGTGTCTTCTGGGGAGGAAGCAGAAGAGACTGCTGATGTTGTACTCACAAAACTTTAAAACATCAACATTTTTCAGCACAAAACCAAATGCTCTCATGCTAAGTTATGATAGAGCAAGTCCCAGTGCCAACTGGAACAAAAACATCATGATGGCAGTTAGGAAGCCAGTCAAGCTGAGAAATGATCAGCCCTTATTGAAAACTTCATTTCAAAGCCCAAGTGTCTACAATGTCAAAGAAAAATATTTTCAAACCTACCTAATGTCTCTTCTATCTGGTGATTTCTTTATGACAAATAGAATTGGACAGCAAAAATGGTTACGTGACAGCTCATGTACTCTCCTTTGTGATGGGAGTAAGGCTCAGCATTCTGGTCAGAAAAGCACTGTTTTTGGTTTTTTTTTGTTTATTTTTTTATGTTAGGATCATCAAGTGCTTGATGGCCATTCTAAAACTCATGTTAATGTATTCATTTGTTAATTTTATGTTTTTAATAAGCACTGCTGTTTGGCCAAGAAGCTCAGTCCATTTCATTTGTAAGGTGCTACAGAAATTCCAAGACACAGAAACATTATCGACTGAAAGAACATTAATGATTATTTTGTCCTCCCCTTTCATACCATGAAGTACAGAACCATAGAGAGATCTCAACATCAAATCTACAGATCATGGCAGACTACACAACACAGTATCTGGATAGCACATATCTTTAGACAGGTCCTAATCTCATGGTATGAAGTCATGGAGAACTGCTTTCCCTTGCTTGAATGTAACACAAAATACAAGCCTTTGAGAGGCAGGGAAAGGACAACGACAATGGCAGAGAGAAGGGAATAGCATAGGAAAAAGTGACAATATCCAGCTGTTAGGGAACAAGAGTGTGTATCATCTAAGGAGTCATAATCTCAAAAGTATTTTCCTTGCTAAATAAATATCAGCTGAATCTCAAAATTTGGCAAATGCATATGCTGAAACAAAGAAGTAGACAGGGAAGCAAGATCATGTTGGATGCTACAGCAAGAATTAACTAAGCACAACAGGACAAAATTAAACTGATAAATGAAAGAACATTGTGAAGCTGCAGAAGCTATTTAAATGTGTTGCTTTGGACACTTAAAACAGGACTGCATAATGCCTAATACTCCCTGCTGGGAGGGATAAGAACATGGGTTAGGTGACCTGATAAAACTTTTATCTGTGAATCTCTGCCATAGATTTAAGGTGAATATCCTGTCTCAGCTTGGCAGGATTCACCCAGCATGTCACTTTGGGAGTTTGTGAAATACCATATACACTTTGGTCAGACAACAAAGACTTTATGTGAAAGTGACAATCAAATTAAAACAAAAGCCAAACTTGTTATACAACATCCAGAAAACCGGTATTTCAGTAACATGCTAGGAAGACTTTTCTAAATAAAATTTTCAATAAATCATCTCTGTCCATTTAATATATATGCAGCTGATGCAACAAAAATATACAGGCCAATCATTTTCAAAGCAGAAAAAGCCTATGAGACTAGAGGACAGGCAGCTAGAGGTGTTATTTATCACCTATTGCTTTCCATCCACTTAATATATTCACAAAATACTCAGGAGATTGTGGTTAATTTTGCATCTACAGAAATGCCACCTTAAGTTCACTCCAAAGGCACAATGCATAGGTTATATTCTCCACTTTAAACAAAACCTAACCATTATGCTCTTACAACATCAATTGAGTTCCAGCCAGGATTTGAAGAAAATTATGATGATGGACTTTCTTGGTTATCATATGAATAAATTACCTTAAAAAAAATTTAGCAAGACAGATCTGTAGCCCACATTCCAAACACTTGATGAACAGACTCCTGTTGACTTCACTGAGCTTTGGATTATACCCATTGCCATCAAGATGAAAAATTGCAAAATAAAGGTTCTGGATGGATTGAAAAACTAGATTTATTACCCCTCTAAGGAAATATCTGGAGGAAATTAGTATGCAGTATATTGCTATGCACAAGCAACGTCAAAGTCAAGTTCAGGCTCTGATATGTTGGTAAAAATATAATTTAATAGAAATCATCATATTCCTTATTAGCTCCATTTAGTTCTAAAATCAACTACTTTCTAAAGTGAATTTGAACTTTATATTTACATAAAGAACTGAATGAGCTGTTGTTCACAAAGAAGCTTCCAGACAGACACGGAATAAAAGATAACATACAATGCAGGAGTGAAAGCACGAACTATTAATAGCATGTGATCATCAGCAAGTTATTTTTCTATATCAGACTTCTGATGGATATTAATTCTTGTTGATTTGCAAAATATCAAAAGATAATTAAGCTACCAGGAAATTCTTCATAGTACTGTGAAGTAAAACATATGTAACAGTTTGTCAAATTGTAAGTTTGCAGAGAGAGATGAGTCAACACAGGGCAACCCATACCATCATAGTTGACATGTTTAGCTAAGGGGGAAGGTGAGTGTGAAACCACGAAGTGCTCTGATCTCTAGAACAAGAAATTAACCATGTAGCAAATAGACTACCTTATGAAAATGAAGATAAAAACATGACTTTCTTTTTAGCATATAGAAGACACTGCCCATATAAAGATAGAGGAAGAGAGAACTAGTTTCTGTCAAACCTGGCATAGAAGAGGATTGGTGGATATTTGCATGCTTCAAGCCACCAAATTAAGAATTAGAGTTAAAATTAAAAGCAGTTTCTACAGCGGTACAAACATGTCTCACGCTGCTGAACAGACATCAGTAACTGGAAAACCAATCCCACTCTTCAAAAACACGTATTTGCCAAAATAACTATACTCACTAGCCAAGTTTGCACATTGAGTTGTTTTAGTTGTTTTATGGAATAGACCAACATCCTTTTTCAATCTGTTAAGAAATATATTTTCAGGGTAGGATTACAATGTCCCATGTGTGACTTTCCGTGTCCAGGTCCTTAGCAGTGGTAGCACTGATTAAATTAATCCTCTAACCCCTAAAGCACACGTTTTGATAGGCTCTGAAACAGTTTCTGTGGAAGAGTGGGAGCACAGCAGTTTATGAAAAATGTGTGTCTTTTGCTTCTGCAAAGACAAGTCACAGGTATAATCCTGGCATTTACTAAAATTCAAGTAATGAAACAAATGAAGCCAAAAGAAGATTATGCTAGTGTTACCATAGCTCTCCCATTTCTACCCAGCACATGGGAAATGCTGGCTGTGCAAGGGAACAGAAAGCCTCAAGATCTTGACTGCTACCAGCCTCTTGAGTGCAAGGCTACACAAACATCTAAATTATCTGTTTACCAGCTGAGCAACAGCAAGAAATAATGTTAGACTGAACTGAGTTGTCTAGGGTTATTGAACTCTTCTTTGTTTTCTTTCTTTTGCAGGTTTGTTGGTTTGTTTTGTTGTTTTGTTGTGGGGTTTTTTTTCCCTAATCTGTTGATCAGTCTTAAAATGAAGATTTTTAGTTTATTTTTAATCTTTTCGATCTCCTCTTTCCCCTCTCCCTCCCTATTTTTAATTTTATTTTATTGGCTAAAACTATGGTTTGATATGTCACAAATCACTCCAGAATCCTCCAAATTGCAGTTCTGATGCACTGACTACTCAAAATCATTGCTCAATCCTACCCAGTGGGAATAACTGATCCCCAGGCTTCCCAGAATGGTGGCTGTTTCACACTCACAGCTTGGAATGAAGTGGAAAAATGGAAAATTACACCATACTCCCAATGCTGAGAGGGTACTGGGTTGTAAAAACTACAACTGGGAAGATGTTATACTCTATGGAAATCCACATAAGGAATCATTTCTTGAAAAGTTGATTAAACAGTTATAGAATAATTCTTATGGAATAATGATCACTAAGCACTTAAATGTTTTCTCCAGTTGTCAGACATACATAGTCTTAGTAAATTAATATACAAAGTAGAATATACATTTTAATATTTATTTATTTATTTAAAATGTAGAAATATAATTTTTTGTTATTTACTTTATATTACTTTTTGGTTCCTGCTATTCTGCTCTGTATCTAAAGGTATTCATAATTTCTTTTGCTTACATCTGGTAACATATTCTTCCTCCAAAATGCAAACCTGTTATTCCACCACCAAGCAAGGTATTACAAGCAGGTGTCCATTCGCACACCACAGATCTATATTTGTACATATCTCAGATAAAAAATATTTTAATCCTATGTATTTTGTTTCTCCTGTGAATATATCCTTTTTCACTCTTTAGAAGCAAACTTTCTACCACAAAAATCATGTTCATCATATGATGTGGCTTGATAGTTTAATTCTTCCAGTAGATAGCAAATGAAAACAAATGCAGAAATGGATATTGAATGCCAAGCCTTTCTCCCTCACACCTGTGTTTCTTACTGTAAGAGGCACTGTCCTTCATAAGTACTACATTACTATCACTGCTAAACAAAGAAATTTCAAGTTGGCCAGATAGTTTTCAATCCCTGTGTTTGCAAAAACTAATATTTATATAAAAAGACTTTAGATGGGAGTCTCACTGAGAGAGCAGCTGTAAATTATTCAGGCACTCATTAGGAGGAGACATCTCCATTCTTAGCATATGTTTATAATTGAAACAAGGTCCAGCTTTTTCAAACCTCCACTGAGTGACTCACAAGAACAGTTCTATGCACAGTGCATACCATGCTGTCCTAAAGAAGCTAATGTTCTTTCACTAGGAGTCATTCGTATCCACACAGCACTGGGATATTTTGAAATTAGCTCTTCCTTTGCTGATGAAGCCTTCAAAATCCCCTTGCTCCACTGTTGTGCTCTACATATCTTGTACTTACATCCGGTATTTTGCATATTACATGTTCTGGGAGGCTGACCTGAAGACAAAGCTATTTGGAGGGCTGAAGGCCAAGAAATTGTGCATATTTCATGATTCATCCCATCCACTCTACTAGAAGGTTTGAGGCAGCATGTAGTAAACCCTGATGAGCAGTTTTGTAATGATGAATGCAAACAGATTTTTGTTGATGCACTAACTTCAGGAAGCATAGTAAGAAAGGACTTAAGAGGAGGAAAGACTTAAGACGATGTTAAGGGAATACAAATTTTCCAACAGCTCTTTGCTTTTGTGAGGTTAAGGAAGGAGCGTGCAGGTGGCTGGACTGGTGACTCAGTGAAGAGTTTACTCTGAGGTGTTACATTTAATGGTGGGAATAAAATGAAAAATTTATTCCACTACTCTAAAGTTTAAAGGACACAGGAGAACAATGTGCTCAACTTTCCATATAAGATTTAATTACAATTAACATGTGCATTAAGGGATAGGTACAATGGTATAAAACTTTTATCATGTTTCATATGAGGATTTTAGTGTATTGTGTATGGGGATTTTAACACTGTCACATTTGGAGATTAAAATAAAGTATCTGAAGGTTCAGTAAATGCAAGCATTTCAATGAAATGCTTAATGAGTAAGTGAAGTGAATGTGGGAATTTTAATGAATCACTCAGGACTGGAACCCATGAATGCAAAGACATTTTCAATGAATTTTAGTAACTAACTGAGGATGCTGTGAAGAGTTGGAAAGGATGAAACACACAACTGTGATCAGTAAAAAGTATTATTGATTGTGAATACTCATGTGCCAAGTTACAACATTAAACACAAAGAAGAGAAGTTTCTATAGTTTTTTTTACAGTTCCCCATCATGTTATCCACTATGCTTTCCAGAAAGCCTTTCATTATCTTCCTTTGTTGTATCTGTGACTATCATATTATTGTCTTTCTCTCTTTTTTTAATTTCTATTTCCTCCATTCCCTTCTTCCAGCTCTTCATTGCTCCCTCAGGATCCATTCAGCATTATTTTCTAAAGGCAGTGACACTGAACGAGGCTGATCACTTCAAGGACACTATAGGCTGCCCCTACACAGCCTATACAGCTGAGAGGTACAGGTATATAATAAACAAGGTGCAATATATCACTATAATTATAATAATGTCATGAATTATACTGACTAGAAATTGTCTTTTACCTGAAATACTTTCCTTGTTTTCTGTTACATATTATGCTGCTTTTTGTCTTTAATTTCCTCTGTTTTCCTCCAGAGATTCATTATTCTTTTAAATCTTTTTCCAATTATCCTTTTTCATTACCAGGTAGCAGTCTTAAGGTATTTCTCAAAGTTCAATGAGTTTATATTTTTTGTAGTCCAAATTGTAACTCAATTCACTTTCCAGCTTTTTCAAAAATGTCTCTGCTGCTTCTGGTTCTTCACATTTCCTTGTGATGTTTCCTACCCTAACTATTAATGTGGCAGCCAGCCACTGTGGTGACTCATGGGGATATTTTTCTTCTCCTATAGAAAAAGAAATGTCATATAAGGTAGTTTTTCTTCTCTGCTGTTCATCTGTTTACAGATGTGAAATTTCTTACACTTCATCCTCTCTGCATTGTCAGTTGCTTATTGATTTGTTTTCTGTACTGCTAGTTTAAGGAATATAATGTTTTGCTGAAGCATTCAGAACTTTGCAGTTAAGGAGTTTCAATTGCTGTAGATTTTGGCACTGGGTATCCATGGGCTATTCCAGTTTATTAATTTCAACAATGATCTAAATTTAGTAGGTTTATAACTTTTTTTTAATATAAAAATTTCAGCAGCAATTCCAAATAACCTTCCTTTCTTACTGTGCCAGAAATGCAAAAGTAAATCTTCAAAAGTTCTATGGATTCTTAATTTTATTTCTTATGCTGTTATTTTTATAAGGTGTTCTAGGTGATTATTGATTTACATTCTCCCTATGAAATTTTAAACTCAATTAACATTATTCCTGAGGTAAAGCCATCCAGAGAAGGCATTCTGTCACGAAAACATCCAGAGGGATTAGAAATTGTTTATAAATTTGTAAGGAAGTTAGCCCTGCCTTCACTCCCCATCATCCTGGTTTCTGTGATAGACAATGTTTCACCTAGATTTTTCTCCTCTAACTAGATAACCTTCAGTTCAGGGATTTTTTAAGGCACAGATGGAATGTTTAACAGCCCTTGGTGTATTTATTTCCAAGGATTTCACCAATCACAAAAAAACCCTGTTGAGCTACATGTCTGCAATGATTTCCATTACTTTATGAGTATCACCATTAGTATGATTTCACTCTGAAAACTGATGCTTTTAGTTGGTATCCTGTTTTTGTATTAAGACAGTGTAAACAATCTTTATAATCATAATCTCTGAGCTGTTTATGCGTTCTTAGATTTCTAGGATTGGCATTGACAGTGTAGGTTCTCCATCAATTTTTTAGGCTGAGAAGTTTCTTCAATACCCTGTAGAATTTTCTCCATTTTTTTTTTTCAGTATCTTTGACAATATCTTTGTCACTTTCTTCTGGTTTTACTGTTTTTTTAAGCAGAAAGCCAGCATATAATTTTCAAGGAGAAAGTGATACAACAGTCTTTAGCCTTTTCAGGTGCTGCTGGCTGCCTTTCCCTCCCCCCTCAACAAAACCAACCAACCAAAATCAACCAACCAACCAAAACAAATCAACAAAGAAATCATTAAATCATATAATAAATTAGGTTGGAAAAGCTACTTAAGATCATTGAGTCCAACCATTAACCTAACACTACAAAGTCCAGGACTAAACCATATTCCTAAACACCAAGAACCCAGAAAGAAAACTGTGAAGCAGAGGCCTGACTATCACAGTGATTTGTACAGAGATCTTGGAATTTTGCAATAATATCCCAAATGATTAGACTAGTATGCAAAACATGGCAGAAGAATAATTACCAAACAGTCAGTTTTTTAGCAGGATTTGGTACTGTGCCAGGGACTGTGTCCAAGGGAGGAACAGTCTCAGCAAGTTTAGTAAATCACAATTTAGGCAAAACATACAAAATGGCCTTCACAGAAGTAAGAAATATCCCATCAAAGGCAGTTGTCCCTGCTCACAGTAAAACAGTTCTTGGCTTTTGAGGAAGTGTTTAGCTGAAATATATACCCATCTGTGCCTTATATGAGCACAAATTTTACTTCAGAAGTCCAAGAAGCTAAAGTATATTTTTCCTGATTTTTTTTTTCCCTCAAGGCCATCAAAACATCCATCAGGGCTCTTATGTTTTACTGGGTCTGTCATTTGCAGCTCTGTACTCATTGCTGCAGAGCTATAAGAGCATGTGCACCCTGCAAACACATACACTACCTATCATAAGGAATGTATAAGCAAGAGCCTCCCAAGAGGAGCTGAGGAAAAGCAAGACCAGTGGGGACTTCAGCTCAGGAAAGGCACCAAGCAACATTACACAGGTGTTGGAGGTCCAAGGGCAATCTGCAGCTTGCAGCAGCCCTGTGCTTTCAGGCAAAGCAAGAGCCTGAGTGTAGGCAGGCAGCAAAATGGCCACTACTGTGTCCTGTGGATAGCAGGTCATGGTGTGTGCTTACTTAGTGCTACTATGAATTTTCTTTGTCTTTCTTCCCAATCTTTCTCCTTTAAACACACAGGAGAGATTATAGCTTTAGAAAATTAAATTTAAATGGTATTAGGTTATAAAATTAATTCCTCCACACTCAGAAAATTATTCTTGCATCATTAACATAACTTTTCAAGGCAAAACTGCATATAAATTGAATTAGCAATTCTATTTGCTGTTCCACTATGGCAAATATATAAACATTTTTGTTGTTTCATGAATGCCAACCATTGTACAGGATGTATATTCTGGTTGAGTTGAAATATTTTTAAGAAGTTTACCCTTTTCTGTTTCTATTACCTGACATTTTAAACCCACAGGACCCAACATGGATTTGTCATAGGACTGCCTGAAACTTCTGTGCTGAAATGTTATTAACCATCCTGGAGGTAAATGAGCATCAAATCCCACGTGTAAGTATTCCAGTCAGCATATGGGTGGATTATTAGGTGGCTTACAGAGGTGGAGTCATTTTATTTTTGTTCCTGCTTTTGATATTATGACATACTATTGCTGTTCAGTGAGAGCATTAGCTGAACCAATATAAAAATTCTTAGTATATGCTGGGCCACAGTTATATAGTTGCGTGCCCAATTTGCAACTATGGGACAAAATGTTGTAAAAACCCCATTTCCTTTAAAGAAGAAATTCTGCATGATCTGTTTGAGACAGAAATAAATATTTCATTGGAAATATCTGTGATTAAAATAATTCCATTGGAGATGGAAATAAATATATCTAACTAGAATAGTAACTGAAAAAAAGATGGATGGGACATTAACCCCATGCAAGTGAAGATAGCATGTTTATTTATTATTTTTTGAGCATAATATAGTTGGTCTGTTTCCACATACACCTGCAAGTATGTGATTCATATGTGAGTTTTCATATGCTCTTATATTATTGTTGAAAAAGAAGAACATATGGACAGTAAAATACATGCTGTAGCTCAGCAAAAGTTTAGGAGGACAAAAAATACTGGAACAACAATATAGGACAGCCCTAGGGAAATCTGTGATCTCAATGTCAATGCAGTCAAAAGCAGTCAAAGCAGCTGGGTCAATGTAATCAGTCCCATCTGGCTTGAGGACAATGAAGCTATTGTGCAAGGTGCAGACCACAATACTCTCTCTGATGAGGCTGGGTGGTGAAGAGGATGTTAAACAATCAAGTTTTAACACCTCAGTTCTGCCTTTCTGAGTATATAACTTTGTCCAGCAAATTCTTACCAGCTCTGAAGGCAACTATAACACTTTCCAGAATCTCACCCTGTGCAGCTGCTGCTCTGCCTCTCATTGCCTGAGGCTGGTAGAGAAGATGTTGTCTCCCTCATCAGCACCTCTACCAAGGGGATTTTGTCTGATTGGATTTAAAGCATTTAGCCTTCATTTTTCACCACTGCCAGCCTTTCATCCAGCGTAAAGGAACGGGAAGGGAAGTTAGTCTTTCAATAGAGAAAAAAATCTATGGGTTTTAGCAATGAGCATGTACAGTGAGCCTGGAAAGCTGGATCTGAAGAGGTATTATTTGTCTTTCCCATCCACAGTTTGATAGAAGAAACTTAATTTTGTGGGGTTTTAATACTGTCATTTTAAGCCAAATCCTTATGTCCTCAAAGTTGAGCTGCCTCTTCAACTACATCAGATTTATGCTGGCATAAGGCTTTCTTGGTTTCAGGGAGCTAATCTCAGTTTACTTAAAGAGCTGTAAATCAAACAGAATGTGGAAAAAGAACAGCTCAAATTCAGGTTAATGGGAACATGACCTGAGCATGGTCCAAGTACAGTAGCCTTTAGCGTTTAATGAGAAAAGGACCTTCATCTTCAGAAAAAGTTGCCAAAGACCCACACTTTTTCCTTCAGTCTTTGACATCACCAGAATGCCTTCATTTACCTTTCTGTCCATTTCCACATTTGCTGCTAATTTTAACCTGTCTTTCATGTCACTTTGTATATGAAATTATTCTATGAACTCTTTCCTTGTCCTTCTCTCTTTGTCCTGCCTATCCTAGAGATAGATATCCTACGGGAGATCTCAGTTACATTCTTCCATGTGGTCCCACCCTGAAAAGTTGTTTGGAAGGACAGTTCTGTGGTTATTCTTCCCTGGAGGGTGCTTCAAGACAACTGTCTTGATGTTGGAGAAAGAGTGGCATATCCTAGCAGACAAGGGTGATTATTAATGCAAGGTGGAAAGAATTATAGATGGAAGATCATAGCCATAAAGTTTTAAAGATTAAGCTGCAGCTAAGCAGCTTGACTGAATGAATTACTGAAAAGTTTTTATACCTGTTTAAATTTTGATAAAGTAGAATAGTTTCAAAGGACTTGACTTTGGAGATTTTGAACTCACACAATAAAAGCCCACAGATTCAATTTCCTTGGAACGAAGTGAATTTTTGCTGAATTGTGACATTTTCCTCTCACAAGAGCAGGATCATTTTCACAAATCAGAGAATTTTCAAGATAATGTTCTCAGCTATAATTGGAAATAAAGCAATAAATTATAGTTTTGTATGAAAACAAGAACTTTTTTATTCTAGAAGTCCAGTGAAAAGCTGCTGTATCTTTAATATTTCATTACTGAAATATTATGTATGGTTATGGCTCAGGAGACCCTGGAAAATTTTCAGCAGAAATTATGCCAGAAATATCACATGGAGGAAAATCCTTCATTCCCCCTATACACCCCCCTTCTATTGAAAGCTGTAATTACAAGTTTCTTATTGAGTAATGTTATAGAGAGACCTACTTCCCCTGCTGTACTGAAGGGTTTTTCAATGCTTCCATTATAAATTTCTCTTTTTAGGGGTTCACATGACTGTAAAATTTTGCTCTAGACTGAAACTTGGCATAAGATCATAGTAAAAAAGCATGCCTTTTTTCCCCCCATAATTAGTTTTTCTTAAATTTGATCACTGGAAAAAAAATATAGACTACAAAAAATAAAAGAAAAACTCATTTAAAATGTACAATCTTCATACATTTTATTTGCTTTTATTCATATTAATGGGAAAAAAAAAAAAAAAAAAAAAAAAGAAAGAAAAGGGAAAGAAAGCTAACAAATAGCTTAACGTTCCAGATCCAGTTCAGTACTTAAAAAGCAAAGGCATTCAACATTAAAACTGGAGTTGCAGTGGTCTCTTAACATTTGGTAATCTGTCATTCCATATGGGCTGGCTACAAAGGTGTGAGTTAAGTATGGAGTTACAGCCTTAATTCTAAATTTCCTTACCTTGGTGAGTTTAAGACAGATGCTTAATGCTCTTTGAATGTAGTGGTTTATATACTTTGAATGTAGGTTTTTGACACCATGCCCAGAACTGTTTTGAAAGTCTTTCCCCAGAGGTAGGAAAATGAAAGTATGTTGTCATTTCCCATTGCTCCCTCAAAGGAGGGGCTTTGTTTGCTGTTCTGGATTACTGTTCTGCTTTTTTTTCCCCCTCAGGCCAATCCCGTGAACAGCCCCATTAATGTACATACAAACTTTTTTTTTTTTCTCCTGGTGAAGATATGAGATATCTATTGTACTTTCTTAAATCCAATGAGATATTAAAAAAACTGTATAATCATTCACAGATGTTTTTCTTGTATGGTGTATTTCTATTTTGAAGAGAAGGAAGGAAGGAAAGGAAGGAAAGGAAGGAAAGGAAGGAAGGAAGGAAGGAAGGAAGGAAGGAAGGAAGGAAGGAAGGAAGGAAGGAAG
>WYEA01006419.1:82231-96006 GCA_033558465.1 Alcedo atthis | reverse complement strand
TTTGACACTCAATTATTTTATAAATGTTTTCAAATAAAACACATTTGCTGAATCAATAGCTTTCATATGTACAGTAACTCCATCAATATAGGAGTGCTTCAACCATAAGTATGTAGATGGTTGGAAAATATTTTTGTAATCTTCCTAATATTGTTGAAAGGTATATCAAGGAACATTTAAACTGCCTGCAAAAGGTGAGCTGTACCATTTTCTGTTTCACTGCTGATTGGTTTCATTAGTGTAAAGTGAAATACCACACACACCAATAAAGAATGTTTATGGTCATAGCTACTTTGGTAAAGGAAAATGTCTTCCTTCTCCATATAAGAACTGTCATAAGGTCAGTTAATTTAGTCTAATCCAAAATGCATTAAAGTCAATCAGGGCACTGATCTAAAATCTATAAGAGAAACAAGAACATGTGGCCTCCAGATACCAAGGGTAGAAATACATGCCAAATGGCAGAAATAATGTCAGTTTCTGGCACATTTCAACCTAGCTGTCCTTAACCCATCCTTACCCACAATCAATTTGCACAATCAAGTCCTGATTGTCTTTGGGTCACTCTAACATGGTCATATTTTATTGTAGTGTGTCTTTCTGAAATACCTATTTCTCTTCTTGTAACTTCTGTTCAGTCATGATAGCTTCAGCTGCACATATTTTTTTTATACTTTTTTTTTTTTTTTCAGCTGTTCATGGTTTGGGGTTTTTTTTCCCGCTTTTTTAATTCTCTTTCAAGATAAAATTTTCCAGCTGCTTTCACATCCAAAGGGTAAATATTGGAACATTTGAGTAAAAAACCCTTTAACCACTCTTACATCATTGACAAAGTCTGCTGAAGCCAATGGAAAGACGCCCGCTGACTTCAATATTCTTTGGATCAAACACTTGCTGTGTGAAATAGAGGTTCTTTTCCTTTTGCTATTTAAACTCAGATATTCTTCACCACTGTGGGCTATAAATTATCCAGGAGGATTTTTTGCTACCACAGAATTTATAATCACTACAGGCAGGAGCTTGTCTTAATAGCTATGCTTCTGGACTTCTGGATATACCTTATTTATTTTCTTTTTAACACCTGTGTCATTTATAGACCTATATATGTCTTATACATCTTATAAACTTAAGAACCCAGATAAGGAATCTAAAGATGCATAATTCTGTCAGACAGGCACCAACTTTGCAAATTAGAATGATTGTATAGTCTAGGGGCTGACACACCCCAAGGAGAACTCTAGCTCATAATCCATAAAAAATATTTTATAGTTTCATGCTAGATGGAAAACTGTTGTTAGAGAATGCTTTCTAACACTAACAGAGAGATTTTTCTAAGCTGCAAAGTCCATCAGAGAAAAAGTCAATCCCCTGGGATTGACCCTTTGGGGTCAAATCCCTTTGGGATAGGGGAAGTTACCCACACAGTCTCTTTGAGGACCACAGGTCACTTTGCTTCTGTTTCTTGCTGCTACCCAAGATGCAATAGAATGTTTAATAAAAACAAACAAACAAACAAACAAAACCACAGCAAAACAACAACAAAAAACATAAAGCAACAACAACCCACAAACAAACAACCCAAATAACTGAGCTGAAAGTCTAAAGTTCAAGCTTTCCTATTTTACACTGAAAAAAAACCCGCCAACTACCAAATACAAAGCCAATCTCATTTTAATCTTACACATATTTTTACAATTACTTTTGTTCAGTCCAATTACTGTCCTTGCTCTAAAGATCAAGGTTATCATAGGGGCTTTCCTACAGACAGAAGTGTAAGTGATACATCCTTTATTGTATCAGAAACCAGCAGGACTAGGGAAGTAATCCTACCCTTCTACTCCACGCTGGTGAAGCCCCAGCCCTCGAGTACTGTGTCCAGTTTTGGGCACCTCAATACAGAAAGATATTAAGGTACTTAAGTAGGTCCAAAGGAGGGCAACAAGGCTGGTGAAGGGTTTGGGAAACATACCTTATGAATAGTGGCTGAGGGAGTTGGGGATGCTTATTGTGGGGAAGAAGAGGCTGAAGGGAGACCTTATTGCTCTCTACAAATACCTGAAAGGAGGTTGTAGTGAGAGCTGGATTGTTCTCTTCTCACTGGTGACAGGACAAGGGGAAATGGCCTCAAGTTGTGCCAGGGAAAGTTAAGGTTGGATATCAGGAAAAATTTCTTTACAGAAACGGATGTTAAGCACTGGACCAGACTCCCTAGGGAAGTGGTTGAATTAACATCCCTGAATGTGTTTAAAAATGTTTGGATGTGGTGCTCGGGGACATGGTTTAATGGTGGGTTGTTAGAGTTAAGAGTAGTAAAGTTAAGTTGAGTTTGGACTCAAAGATCTTGAAGTTCTTTTCCAACTGAGTACCCTATTGATTCTGTGATTCTGTGACAGATTTATGTAGATCAGGATGAAGAATTACTGAATGCACAAAGTAAGTGGAAAACTGCAGGATCTTGATTCTGTGATTTTCTGCATTTCATTTATTCAGACTATGCTAGATAACACAGGTAGCTGTTGAGAAAGAAGAAAAGATAAGCATTTCCTATATTGACTGATTCATGCTCAGAGTACTCAGATGCTTTCAGCTATCTGCCAACATAGTCTTGAGAGTGTTTGTGACATGCTAGCTGAAGTTACCATAGGCATTGTAGTAAGGGTTCCTAATGGCAAGCTGCAAAATGTTTGTAACTCCTGAGCCAACTCACACCTAATTTGCTGGGAAATTTCTTGAATTGCCTGTGGAGTAGACGAAAAAAACATCATTGTGAATAAGCCATTTGATAGGAGCATTTTGTTTTCTTTTTATTCTGGTTTTCAAACTAGAAAAAATATCACTTCTTTTAGAAATACTTTCTTGCAATCTTTTTTTTTTTTTAATAGTAAAGACCCCAGTAGGAATATATTTGTAACATAAAGACCAGATAAATAAATAAAAGACCCTGAAAGCAAAGGAATAAAAAAGTCACAATATATATTCTCTTAAGCAGGTGTTAGTCAGAGATAAGAGAAGACAGAAATACAACTGTAATAAAAGGGTTCCTCAATCAGTGATTTCAAGTGGTCAAGAGATTAGACATGTAAATCATTTGCAGTCATGTCTGAAAAACCACACATAGAGGGAATTTCAGGGTGGGGGAGACACCAAAACCTTAGCCATGCAGATTATGGAGGCCTTGTTTTATTTTAGACATTGAGTGCTTCTGCTACATGTTGAGCCTGTCTGAGCCATAGGACAGTAAAGCTGTCCCTACAGCTAGTGTATCTGCACTTAAGTCAGAATAACCTCAGTGGAGCTACATTGATTTGAAGTAGACAACTTCCTGATTGAAAGCTTTTCCCAAAATATAAGAATAAAAATAAAATAAAAAAAAAAAAAAAAAAAAAGAGAGAGAGGAAAGGAAAGAAGTATTCCAATTTATGGAGAATGGAAACTCATGTTCCCTAAACTGTATGTTACCTGTAAAATGTTATTAGTTGTGTTTTGCACAGCTTGGGAGCTTAAGTGTAAATTACCTGTGAGGTAACTACAATGCCAAGGGCTCACTGTGCTCTTGTCATTTAGAGTACATTACAATAGTTAAAAGATGGAGAAACGTGAGCTTGCACCTGCATTTAGTTAACTGATCTGAAAACAGGGCTGTGAAAGAGAGAGCTGTTCCAGTGCATGCAAAGGAGAAGTGCCTGAAGCCTGGCTAGGTGTTTAATTCTTACTCTTTTTTGTTGTTGTTTTTAAACAAGTTTTTCCCATTTTCTGGAGAAACTGAGGCAAAATTCCTTTCCATATTTTGAAGCTCAATAATAAAAACAAGAAAATTTGTTTCCCAGTGCATACAGGTTATTTACACTCCTATGATAGTTTGAAATCTTCTTTTCACTTGCACCCTAGCTTATTACTGTCGAGGTTATTCATCAGCCCTCAAAATTGTTTGAACCATGTGAAAATATAAGAAAACCAAAAAATCCACCACCACCCCAAAAAAAAACCCAACCCTCCAGAGTCAATAAATGACTTCTTCAGGCTCATCCATAAAACATAACTCCAAATATACAGCACACACACCTAGGGGATGTCTTTCCTCAGCCTCAGTAATAGTACTGTTTGGTTTAATGAGCTGGAAGCATGTTGTTTTAGAAGAAAACCACTCTGTTCTGGAACTGATGACTTTGCTGCTCACTAAAAGCTCCTGTTTACCAATTATGAGGCTTCAGACCCATCTTAATCAAGTGGTAATGCAAGTAATGTGATAGCTCCAGATTATTTTTTTATTATTATTTGCACAACTTCAACTATGTAGGTTGGATAAAAACTGGCGAATTAAGTTCTATATTAAATAATTTATTTTTGCACCCACAGGTATCCAAACAGAGAATCTGTATCTGTCTCTCAGAAATAATTTAAACAGTTTAAAACATTTTTTACAAAGACCTTACAATGTAACTGTTTGATCACATTCAGCCTTGCTGCAGCTATAGCTTTAAGCATATATGACTTAGACAAAAAAAGAGTTTTAAAGTAATTTATTTCTCCCTCTCTACTCAGTGTGTGTTAATCAGGTTGCCACCCACTTTTTTTTTTATAAATTATTTACAGCCCAAGTGCATATAATCACTTGCAGAATATGAGTCACGGAGAATGTTTTTGAACCCTAAATCTCTGCAGGCATCCAAAGGAATTGAGCACCTCCCACTCCTGGTGAGGTCTCAGCAACCTCCTAGTTTTGCACAGATTCATGCTTTAATTGCACCTCACAGCAGGTGTTTTCCAAATCATTCTTCTCAGGTGAGGCAAACTATTTTTTTTTTAAAAAAAAAACCAAACAAACAAAAAAAAAGAGGTCATCAAAATTTTCAGGAACAAGCAGTCCTTCACACATTGAATGCATCCCTAAATAGCTTTAGCAAAACACTGACTTTATTAACCTTATATTTTATCAAAAACAAAGAAACAAAGTAGATAATGAACCTGATGTTAAATTCCATTGGACCAACCTAACTGTTGGTTGCAGATCTGGGACTGTATTTTCTACTTTAACTTACATGTCTACTTTGTATAATATTCTTAAAAGCAGTGACTTGTCCCTCCCACCTGCACTCCCCAGCTCCCAGTGCTTTCAGCTCTCAGACATGAAGTTAATTGATTTTAGAGTTTCCTGGTTCTGGGAGCACTTCTTGGGGATGTTAAGAGAACAAAGCCAGAGCCCTTTCTGAAAAGGTTGCTCCAGCAGCATCCTTTTAGGATTCTACAGGGTTACTCTTCTGCACCCAACTCTAAAGGAAATGGTTTTTGCTTTATTTTTTAATTATTTTTTAAAAATTTGCTTTGCCAAATGTCTCCACACATACAGAAGGAAATAAAAAAAAAAGATAATTTAGCCCACCCAAACACTAAACAATTGAGCGTGGGAGGTTTTCATTATGAAGAGATGGCAGCCTGTTCAGTATAACGTTATAGTAACCATTGTAAATTACTTTCAAAATTTTAGCCCCTGCTACTTCAACATGAAGTGGCAAGGACAATTTCAACATAAAGATATTTCTCCCTCTTTCCCCCTTATCAAGAGAAAACTGTCTGACATTGCTTTAAAACTATATTAAATATTTAACAGCCATTTTTATGAGAAAAAAAAAAAGTTTCCTGAGATGTGCTAGAGGGTTTGTGACTAGTAAGGTCTGAAGCAAATTATTTACAGAAAATATAAACAAAATACACAATAGGCAAAATACCGAATGAAGCTCTTCATCATGTTTCATCCTGTTATATCCCTGCTTTAGAGAAATTTTTACGACATATGGTCTTATACATGAGTATGCAGTAAATGTGTACTATTGTGAGCTTTTTTTGAAAAGTCAAGTGTTTATGGCCATAAGGTAGCAAAAGACGCAGGCTGGTGCAGATAAGTGGATTATTAATTTAGTTAGTTTAAAATATATATATATTATATATATATATTAAAGGAGAAACAGGAAAGATAAGGAATGAGGTGGTAAACAGCTGATGGCACATGGGAATTAGGGCAGTCATGTGAATTTCACCTTCCAAATAGATCAGACCTTCCAGCAATGTCAGGATGATTTTAGTCATCTCTGGTCATTCCCTGAGGAGCCATCAAAATCAGATAGCAAAGATCCATCCTGGTGCCTTCCTGAATCCTGCACCTCTATCCTTTGTCCTTTGGTGCTTGGTGTGAAAACCTCCATGCAAGGTTTCAATTTTTTTTCATGCATCTTTATGCTTCATTTTTCATACACTGTTTTGATCTATACTGCTAGTATGAGATGCACTCCTAAATCAGCTTTTTCTTTGTTTTTGACAAAGCTTTTTGACTACTTCCATTTGTCTAGCTGTAATTTTGAACAGTTGTGTAGCTTTTGTGCACTTCCACACAGTTGTAAAGAACTGTCTACAGTAACACTGAGCTCTGTTCACGTTATGGTGGTCAGCTGAGGGTATAACCAGTGCAGGGAGTATAAAGTAAGAGTATGAATGCCTTTATGCTCTTCTAGTTTTAAAACAGCTCCAAACTGTTACCTTTCAAGCAATCAAGTCTCATGGAAACAGGAGTATTCTGGCTACAAACCAGGCATTTAGATAGGATAGGACCAAGTAATGTCTTGACGGGATTGATTTCTAACATGACATGATTTCTTCAAGACATAAGAGATTTCCAAATGGCCTCTTTTAAATTGCTTCTATGCTTTTGAGCAAAATGTCCCAAGCACTGTCTCCCAATGGTATAGGATGGTATTTAGCAGAGGCCATAACAGGTGTTAAGTGTTTTCTGCTAATTAGTCTTCTATGAGCCCCAGATCTGAACAGCTAATTCTGAGATTAGATGTGGCAAAAAAACAAGAAGAGAATTTTTTAGAAAGGGAATTACACTTTTAATATGCTCTTCTCCACCATTGCCTCTCCGGATAAAATATTTTTCTACCATGTAGAACTGCAGTCTACTATTACACCCAGAAGTATGAGTAGAGTTCATTTTAAAAGATGTTAAAAGACTGCTGCTAAGGATGCCAAATCAAGCAATTAAAAAGTAAGAGATGCCAGCAATAAGACTGACTCACCAACAGCTTTCATGAGCATAATGATGCATACGATACCCCCACATTTTCTTTTTCTCCTCATTCATCTCTGCTCATCCTAATGCAGCGCTTGTTGAAATATGTGAAAGCTCTCATTTATTTAAATGTTGCAGGAGTCCTTAAATGATATATTATTGGTTTTAATTTTTTGTTTCACTATAAAAAGTGAAACAAAAAAAACCCAAAGCAGCAGTTCAGAATTCACCGGCATGACTGAGTGGACATTACATTTAATACTGCTTTCCTGACTACCTTTTTGAGAGCTTTTGACTTAATATCTGAATGACATAGTGGTAGTGGTTGGAAGGAACCTCTGAGGATCATCTAGTCCAATGCTAAATTAGGCTCCAATGCTAAATAAAGCAGGTTGCAAAGGAACACATCCAGGATCTCCAGAAGGGAGACTCCACAACCTCTCTGGGCAGCCTGTTCTAGTGCCCTGTCACCATCATAGTAAAGTAGTTTTTCCTTATGTTCAGATGGAACTTCCTGTTTTACAGTTTGTGCCCATTGCCCCTTGTCCTGTCACTGAGCACCACTGGAAATCAGTCTGGTCCCATCCAGATATATTTATAAGCACTGATAAGATCCCCGATACTCAGTCCATATTAGTGATCTGAAAAACAGCCGATTAGCTCTTCCAATCACATTAAAGGCTGATCATAATTCATACACACAACCAGGAAATTAAAATTTAATTCATTTTCATTTCCTAATTTCTGAGTACTTGTCTTGGCAACCTTAACTTATTTGTAAAATAATGGAATATTCTATGCTTAAAATTTTCATGGCATCTCTTCTGTTGGCGGATGATTGCCTTGCCAAATTGTTAGTTCTTCTTCTGTCCCCCACATTACTACCATTTGGAAGAGGAAGAAAATAGTTAAGCAATCCACATGTAGCAACAGGTCCCACTACCTCCTTACAGACATATTTCCATATTCTTAATTTACAATGTATCCTGCACTGCTATCACCTATGGGTAGGTAGCACAACCAGTGCAACAGCCAGTGCAACAAACAGTGCAAGAGTGATTCTTTAAAAGGAAACAGATTCCTAACAAATGAGATACTTATAAATATGACTAAAACAAAAGAAGAAATCAGAAGAAATAAAGGCTTGTGGCCAAAAGTCTACTGTCTGCTATTTTATCCCTTATTGTAACTGTTGCTGTGGCATGGCAACTAATATATAAACTCTAAAAGTCATTGTTATAATGTGTTGCCAGTTATCTGATAAATATACAAATTGTTTATTACATAACCCATACAACTTATTTCCTATGGCATATACTCTACATATAACTTCCAAGTTCCCTATCTGAATTTGAAAATATATATGTTCAATTTAAGGCTAATTTAAAAAATAAGTTAATTACAGAAGCCTCTTTGCAATCTATGCCACAAAAAAACAAACAAAACCAAATAAAAACAAAGAAAACAAACCACAAAAAAACCCAAATCAAATCAAACAAAAAAAAAAAAACAAAAAACAAAAAACAGAGATGGATGTGTAGTGAATCTCTTAGCAGGTTGTCTTACATTATATTCTTCTATATGATGTTATAAATAGAAAAATATTATAATAAGGAAAATGCAATAAGGATTAATAACAGTACTGATGGAAGCATAGTTCTTAAGGAATCACACCTTCTTCCATAGAAAATGTTCTTGTGGTGGTGTTATTTGCTTTCCAACACAGAACAAATAGACTGTGCTGTAAACTTGAAACATCTACATGCAAATACTCAAGCACAACTAGGGGTTCAGTGATTTCCACTGCTGAATTCTGTATTAAGTGAAATTTATTGCCTACAGACCTTCCACTGACCAAACAGTGAATAAAATAGAAAATCTGCTGAATATGCATCTTTGCACAAGTTACTTCTTTTGCATTAATTCTGAGAGTAGTGTTCTCTTCAAAATCCTCACATTAAGACAACAATTTGTTGTATTTTCTATTTTCGCTTCAATTTTACATGTGTTAGCTGACACTTTTCTCCATCCTTTTATCAACCAGGATTTTTTTTACAGTAGGACCCCTTGCTTGTTTCTGATTAAACTACTCTCTTGTAAATGTCTTATTTTCCTTCCCCTTAGCTTTGTTATTACTTCTGTCACAATACTGGCTGTAGTTACTAGACAGGGAATCCATCATATAATTTTCTTTCTAAACACCTGATAAGAGGCAGGATCTTTTCAAACTGTTATAAACTCTATGGACAAGATAGGCAGAAGATGACAAAAAAACCTCATTATTATCACCAAGTTTGTTTTATAAATGAAGAACAGAAAACACAAAAGAGTTCTGGGTATTTAGCTGCTTGGTTACATATATAAACACCTTTAAATATCAGCCTGTGGAGGAGCTGCAAAATGAAAGGTGGTGAGAAGTAGTGCATAACTTTAGCCACAAAATATTTAAAGCCTGAGAACAAGATACACTCCCCCCCACACACACCATTTTCATGCATGATATGGCAGGAGATTCCTTTCTACTCCTTTTCTTCTGCTGCCCATAGATAATGTCAAAGTCATGCGGGTCCCCTGTCCTTCCTTACTGCCTGGATCTGTTCCTGGGTGACTTGGTCTAGGTGATCCTGCTCTGACAGGGGGGTTGGACTAGATGATCTTCTAGGTCCCTTCCAACCCCTAACATTCTGTGATTCTATTATTCTAATAAGGCTGAATATTGAAAAGTGATTCCAGAGCAATGATTGCATGTTCAGTGGACATAAACACATCTAGTGATGTTTTTCAGTGTGGGAAAAGGTGCAGTCTTGAAAAAATTGTAATGCCATCTGTCTCCCTCACTCTCTCAACTGCCTTTCAAAGTAGTATAATTTGAGAGTTCCCTGCTATGTGTGTATATACAGCATGGTTGAAAGGGCAGGGCACTGAATGAAGCTTTGCTGTTTTAAAATGCACAGTTCAGTCTATGGCAAACCAGTATTTCTTTGATGAATTGTGTAGAGTAAGCAGAGTGTTCATGACAGCTCAATGAATAATAATGATGATTTTTTCATGATGCTTTTACTTCTGCTGGATATTATTATGCAAGGCTGTTCCACAGTAACTATTGTTCTATTACAACTTGAAGAAACGCTCCAAAGATGCAAATTCAGTACAGAAAAACTGTTTTCTCACTTTTCTTATTTATTTCTGTATTTATAACAAGTCTCAGTTTAACCTCTCATACAGACCTAATCCTTCACCCTCACTCTTCTATGTGGAAGGTGAAGATTCAGAGGAAAGATAGGCAGAGTTCTAACAAGTCATCACTCAGGAAGTTTTTCCTTTCCTCTTCTCTTTCCTTCACCAATCTCCATTCCTTTCACTTGTTATTAAACCAGCAATCTCCAAACTAGTCAGCTTTATATATATTCCTATTTAACATTTTCTCTCCAGCACCTGGTCTCCTTGTCTCCTCCTCATCATTGTTAGAAGATGCTGGCAGCTCAGAAGGGCTAATAAAAGGCACAGGAGGATGACAGAGAGACAAAGAAACTATAAGCAAGGGGAGAGATATTTTCAGATAATGAGTTCTGAATATTTATCCTTGCAGATTTTTAATGAGGAGATGCCACTCTGTTGTGGCATCTTCCCAGAGCAATAATAGACAAAATAAGATATTCTGTTCATACCCATCTCATCTGTTAGTTGGAAAATCCACAGGCTATCATGGTCATAGGAGTAAAGTTCAGAATCAGCTCATCCTTTGGGTACCCTAGAAGTACCTCTGAATATCCTTCTTGTTTCAGGGTTCTGAAGGCAACTGTGGGAGTTTTCTATGTACAAAAGTATTCAAAGACAGCCAGTGCAGACTGCAGAAATGAGGCCATGCTGTGGATCAGACAGATGTTAACAACCTTAGCCAGGCAGACCTTTTCAAAGCAGTGATTTTCTGCATAACTATATTAGCTTAAAGTACTCAGTCCTGAAAGTTACGATGTTGTCAAGAACAATTTTTGTTCATATATAGTGAAAGAGCTGTAGTGTTTTAGTAAGCAAAACCTACAGGAGTTTAGGAGAATATAGGAAGTATAGATTGGGTTATTGATTCAAAAAGAAATGTATTAAATAGACTATACTGTAGACAATAGTAACTCTAGTTGTTTTGGTTTTTTCTTTTCACCTGTGTCAGTGCCTTTTGAAGCAATAGCAACCTGCTGTTATTTTATCTGATCTTACCTGGGAAGCCGTTCTGCTTTTGTCCGGTGTGCAAAAGGCAGCAGATGGGATGCCAGCTAATTGCCACTGCTTTTTTCAGCAGAAGCTTTCTTATTCATGCCTACACATTCCCTCTGTGTATTGGTTGTAGCTACTAAGCTGGAGGACAGGAAAGTGCCCATCACAAGTCTCAGCTCTTCTCTGACAAGAAAGAGGGAAGCAATGTCTCAGTGACCTCAGTAACTTCTGTTATGCACTACAGCCCTGAGAGCACTCCCACACTGCACTTATATCCTGGAAGGGTGTGCTTGAGAGCAACGTCATTAATATACCATTCCCTATTTCCTAGGAGGGTGGATCAAATTTTACATCTATATATGCTAGAAAAGATGAAGGCAAGAAATAAATTTTTAAATAATAATAAATTAAGTTTAAAACCTACTTCTTGCTTTTTCCTATTGTCATCTAGTTATCTGCACATATTTGCAGATTCATCTATTTTCTTCTTTAATCGTCATTTATTTCTAAGAGACTGGAGCTCTAGTTCTAGAAATATTGATGCATATATTCAACCTTAAATGCATGCTATATAAGTACTTAGAAAATTTAGATTGTCTTTTTTTTTTCTTTATTTTTTCATATAGTAATATTAAATTATTGTTGGTTTTATTTTTATTAATTATATTATTTCTCCTTGCTTAATTGCTGGTTTTTGTTAAATATAAAACGATAAATCATTTCTGTTTTGTACAAAGCAATGCTTAGAATTTATTGGGTCTTTCATTGTATGTCATTGAAGCCTTTAACACAAATATGTCTCCATCTTGGAAAACCTGTGAAAACCATCACAGGAACCATGGACCATTTTATCCATTGATTTCTTTTTCTTTGCCTCTTGCATAATCATACCTGTTTTTGGAAACTCTCAAACTTTACCAAACTTCAGAGCAAATTGCAACCGAAGGAAAAGAAAAAAACAAAAAACTAACATGGCTCATATAAAAAGGACTTTTCCTTAAAATGGAGCTGTGTAGTATCAGTTAACCTAGGTAGTATATTTCAATACTCATCTCTCTGCTGGCTTACATAAATTATGCCATGGTTGTCACTTTTTTCCTGGCAGCATCTCCCAACTGCTGCACTTTGGGGAATTAGGTTGCAGCAATGAAAACATGATGTGTCTGGTGCTGTGGCATGCCAAGGGAAATGAGATCATAGTTCAGCTGATGAATTTCTCCATGGGAATTCAAGGGGCACCTTTTGGAAACAAAAATTTCTAAGGTGTGGGTAACCACAAGAAAAAAATATATATATGTCTACAAGAGGGATAGTCACCACGGAGTGAATTCTGTTACAGAAAGGTACTAATTATATTGATCCTTAAGGCCTAATTTTTAAAAATATCCAGTGATTTATTTTCACCCAGTTGATAGAAGGAAGACTCTTTGCCTTCCAGTGCTGTAAGTGCAAGAAATGCCTCTGAGGAACATGTTCTTGGAAGTCTTTTTCAGGTGCTTTAAAGTAAAATTAGTATTCACTCTTTGATCAAAAATTGGGCACAAAAATCCCCAAAAGTGCATTTTTTTTTTAAGTTTGAATTTTGGACATGCTAGAATTTTCACATACAGTATTTATTTTAATAGAAAACCTTTACTTTTGGATATCAAGTATATCAAATACCACCTTTGGACAGGAAACACTATTTTAAATATATGACCACTCACTTCAGAGAGGTTCAGATCATTAAAACCACCTCTGAATTCAAGGATTGTTGACGTTTGCAGCTAGATTTAAATCTGAACTGAAGAGCTTGGAGCCATCCATATTTTTCATTACTATTTGCTATATAAAGTTGTCTTGCCAAAAAAACTTAGAGAGAAATCCTCAGATGAAGACTTTTGTGGCAACTTGCTTCCTCCCTTAAAATTATTTGTCTGATGAGAGAAGAGGAATTTTGGGGAAGTTTTATGTAAAAAGGAGTACAACAGCTGGCATTCCGTAATGCCAGGCCAAGCTATGAAAGACACTAACAGAATATCTAGCCCACCACTTCAAACAGGTCAAAGGGCACAGGAAAATGTGATCTCAGGTTTCAAAGAATTACAAGAAACATAAATTTACCTTAACTGATTTGAACTGTTAAGTCCATGGCAATACAGTGATTGAACAACTGCTCTGTCAGCTGACAGGTAACCAGTAACTCTAAGAAACCTTGAAGGAGGGGACTGATAAGGGAATATCAGAGAGATGCTCTTGAGAAGTATTAGATATACGAAGAGCATTGTCCAGAGAAGAAAAAAATTGCAACAGAGGTGGCCAAGGTACAGATCTTAGAGAGGAAATGCAGGGTAAGTTTTTTAAAATAATGGAAAGACAAAGATGCTATTTTGACTTTTGCCTAAATGTTTGTGACTGTACCAGAGAGATTTCCCTAATTTCCACATGATTATCTAAGCACACAGGAACATGCAAGGGAATGTCAAGATTGACCCTGAGTTTGAGAGCTGAAAGGGAATGG
>WYEA01006419.1:44812-68454 GCA_033558465.1 Alcedo atthis | reverse complement strand
GATATCAGGAAGAAGTACTTTACCTTGAGGGTGGTGGATCAGTGGAATAGGCTCCCCAGGGAGGTGGTTGGGGCACCTTCTCTGGAGATATTCAAGGTGAGGATGGACAAGGCTCTGAGCAGCCTGGTCTAATTAAGGGTGTCCCTGCTCACTACAGAGGGGCTGGACTAGATGACTTTTGGAGGTCCCTTCCAGCCCTAAACAATCTATGATTCTATGATAACCTCTTTATAGGAACAGAAGTCCCAATCCCTGAGTATTATCAGAAGATGGGTTCCCTCAGTAGGATCTGAATACTCACTGTATAGCAAACTGCTAGCTATTCCAGAATGTACATTGTCATAGAAAAGCTCATGTAAAAATTAGATGAAATCATTCCAGTTCTATGAATCTTGTTCAGAATTAACTACTTTTTAAAGCTCATCAGAATACCCTAAGTTTCTGAGTTTACCTGTGCATTTAAATGAAGCAGAGTGACTTTATCATGGCCTCAAATTTGACTTATTGTGAAAAGTTTTTTGATACCTTTCTGGTTTTCTCTCAGACAATCTCCACAGAGATACAGTGTGATATTTTACAATGATTCAATGAGTCAGTCTCATGTGTTTTTATTCTTTCTTTATTGCAAACCAGGATCATGAATTCAAATATTTTGAAAAGTGTCTTTTAAGATATAACTCAGATAAATAAAAGTCATGACTCTGCTTTTGTTCTGTATGAATACCCAGAGATCCTGTATAGCTTTTTAGAGAAGTAATTCATTTGTTAAATGTCTTTTCATGTTGGAAATATGGATAATTATTAGTGCAGTATTAAAAATACAATTGATTTTATATATAATTTAAAATGTGTTGCTCCAGAGTATATAAATATCACTTCCATCATTAAAAGGAAAAGAAGACCAGGTGAGCGGTATTTAGCAGAAAATAAGAAAGCAGCAAATAAGCAGCAAGTAAAGAAGCAGGTAAGAAATGGGTATTAGATGATAAATCCAAGCAGTCTGAACACCCAAACCACCTTGTAATATCTTCATCCTACAAAAGAAAAGTGACACAATCAGGCACTATAGGATTCACAACCAACTTTTTTTTGTTACTATAGATCCTCTGTTTGCATTTCTGTATATTATATATACATGTAAATAAATAATTAAATGTTATAAAAGCCACAGAAAATATAACCAAGGACATACTGAAATTTCTTTTTTAATTTTTTTTCATCTGTATGATAAAAGGACATGTTCTACTAATGTCTACTTTTTATTTTGCAGAAAAAAACCTTTGTAATACTTAATATTAATTAGTACTTTGAGATCTTTCCTGGAATTACCTTTTTGAAATCACATTAGAAATGTTAATACATACAGAATAATTTTAATACTAAAGAATGTTAAAGATAACATTCAGTACCAAAGCATAAGTATAGCATTTGAGTCCCAAAAGCAAGATTTATGTGATTACTTTTTTTTCATTTATTTTAAAATTGTTTGGCCAGCTAAACTAGTAAAATGCTTGACTTCTGCATAAACAGATGATTAATTAATACACAACACTACAGGATTCACAATCTCATTGAAAGAGATTTTCTAATTAAATGTCGAAGTGCCATAATTTACAATTTTGCATTTTTTACTTTTTTATATATACATAGTGTATAGGTATTTTATGTCAAAATAGAAATCACACACAATGATTAATTTTGTTAGTAGTGTTGTGAATTTAAATTCCTATAGAAATAAAAGGTCTTTCAAGAAATCAAACTGTATTCCATGCAAATTACAGAAAAAAAAACAACCCTCAATTTTCCATTTGAGAGGCATCTGAAATTATCATCAGCGGTTATATACATTGTAGTTTGTCTTCACATACAATGATTTAAAAAATTAGAGCTTGTATTTTCTATCAGGAACTCATTAATTCAAGGTATTTTCACTACTGAGAAATAAAGAGCTCTGTGTATGTGTATGCAGGCTTGTGCAGAAGCATCTTGCAGAATAAACCTTTACAACAGAAATTATAGATTTATTTTAAGCAGTAACAGCAGAAAAAAAGAAGGGTCATGAATCACTTTTTAAACAAGAGGCAAATTACTGAAAAGTATGCAGTAATACAGTTAATGATAGCTCTCAAGAAAGAGAAACATGCACAAAAGCATGAAATAAACAGAAATTTTCAAGAATGAGAATTTTTTTTTAAATTATGAAGCACAGCAAAGGAGTTTACATTTATAGCAGATTTATATTCTTTTGGTAATATCACATTCAGACAACACAAATTACTCCATCCCTTTAATTTAGCAGTGTATTTTTTTTTTCATTTTATTTTCCCTCAGACTTATTAAACTAAAATAAGATGCAAATTTATTTATTTATTTTTTTTACTGTGGGTACAAATCACCCATAATTTTAACTGTCTTGAAGTAAATGTGAAGAAGTCATAAATGATGAAGCTGGCTCAAAACTTAGGACCATATTAGTCCAATATGCACATCATTATTTTACCAATTAATGGCTACTAGGATGATACATCCTCAGTCAATCTGCCTTGTACATACAAGGAAACTGGAGTCAGGTGGTCAATAGACAGCATAATGATGTGTGGTGGCAGCTACTTCTGTTTCTTTCCTGTAGTGAATAACAATTGTGTGAATGCTAGCTGTGTTATAGAAAAAAAGATGAAGGCAAGAGCATATAAAAAAACTGTGTGAAGACAGGTGTGCTTTCCTAACATTTAAATTTTATAAGCCTCCACCTTTGCCTTTAGATGATCATATTCTCACTTCTAAAAATTTTGGTTCTCATTTAGGGGCACATATGTAAACAAAACAAACCAAAGCAGAACTCATAATAATATAATTACTGGCAGCAGATATGAAGAACCTCATCCAAGACTATCATGGGATTGAACTGTGAATTTTCATGGAGGTGCTGGAACAGCTTGTTTCAGTGATTGCAGAACTGTGTGGATTTGCATGTCTCACTGGGAAAAAAAATTACTTAAATACCACTTTTTTCTTCTCTCGTCCCTTTTTTCAGGATCACGTGTTTCAGCATAACTATATGTTACTTAAGCACAATAAATCCTCCTCATTCAGGGGTTTGTGTGTTCTAGGTACATCAGATGACTCAGTCACTGTGAAAGCCAAGGTGCCCACACCAAAATTTGAAGAGAAGGGGCTTTAATTTGTGCTGCACAGCCCAGATCTATCATAAAGCTTTCAAAGTCTCCAGGCCATTAATTTGGTGTGGACAAATGAGATATTAATATACTACACTTGCTCTGTTTAACTATAAAACCATTAGCTGAGACACAGTGTCCTAACAAGATTATAAAAATAAAATATTTGCAGTGTATCAGTAAAGGACAAGGTCAGTTGCATGTGTCTCCTTTCCTTTAAAGTATTTTCCAGAAGATTGTGATATGCAATAAATTCATACATCTGCACATATCTACAAAAGCATCCTCTGAGGAGTTCAATTATCCAATGTCAAAGCCATGTTGCATCTTTATTAGATACTTTATCTGCCAAATTAGGGTAATTTCAAAGGAGAAGACTTTTATACTATTGATTTAGTTATTATTTCTCCCTAATAGTGCAACCTTACATAATTTGTGGAGACATTAACATCAATTAAGAGTGTAAAGAAAACTCAAGTAATACAGAACATTACCAGGATATGAACTATTAGTGAAAAGGAAAAACTTTTTTATAAGAACAGGCATTTGCTAGACAATATTTAAAAGCAGTGAGTTGAAGTAGAGTTCAAATTCCGACAGGAAACCTTCCCATGCCTTGATTCACAAATCTCTGCAGAACTAAGAAAAATTTAGAGCTAGAAGGTCATCAATAACTAGAAAAGTTAAGCTAAAGAGGAGGATTACCAACTCCCAAGCTCACAGCTTTAGTCATTATGGGTTATGAGTTAGTTTCCCTATAGACAGGCTGTCCTTAAATCATAGAGACCATATTAATCTGCTCTTAGACATCAGCTACTGGCTAGTGTTAGAGATGAGACAGATCATCCTGAGACCCTCTAGCATGACCCTCTGTCCCACGGCTGGTGGTGGCTCTGTGATGGGCATATTGTTATTGCTCCACAGCCATTATGTCCCTATAATCACTTTATGCTGACTGAATACCACAAAGAGATTCTTCCATAACAACCAAAGCAGTCATCCATCTTCTCAGTACCCCTGCTGTGGCAGGGAAAACATATTTCACAAAAAGATGGAAAAAAAACCAACCAACCAACCAACAAAAACAAAAGCACAACAACAACAACAAAAACCCACATAAACAAACAAACAAAAACAAAGAGGCAAAAGTGAGGAAAACAGAACAAGACCTCAAACTGCAGGAGAATAAATTGAATCATTTATTTTTTAATTCTTTCCCTACAGCTCACCAGACTTCATCACCATAATACTACTGGTTTATGTCTTATTATTTTATTATTCTCAAATGGTGGCCAAGTATATTTGTTCTTTCCAAGATTTTTTACACATGCTTAAAGTTATAGTGAATGAAGATTCATAGTCCCTTTAGTGGCACAAACACATGGGAATTCCATCACAGACCAGGGGGAATTGCAGTTCATTTTTTTGCCTGTGGAAACACTGTTGACATGAATGAAGCTTCTTTTTTTGCTTACTAATCTTTCACAATCCATTTGGTTTATATTCTTTTATATTTTTTTTTTAAATACACTGTGAAGACAAATTTCAGGCTGTGATTTGTTCTTAAAACAGTCACAGTGCCTATTTGTTATTCATAATTAAAGACTAACACTTACCTAAATGGCATGGCATTATTTCTGCTTCCAGCTTGGAGGTCTGAATCATAACCGAAGGCAAATCCATTTTTGGGTCCAAGTAATTTCCATACAAGCATGCTTAACAGTATGACGACTATTTTGTATTAATAATAAAATGAATGTTTTCTAGCCTAACCATGAGTGCACCTCAAGACATTATTCATGTCAGTACACTCAGCCTATTTGTTCACAGTAAGCTTTCCAGTGACTATTTAGCCCTCCTACAGAAAGAAGCTGTAAACACTGGACAAGTGACTTTGTTGCTGCCTGGAAAAATATTTGTTCTTGCTGGGAAAACAGTATTCATCATGCATCATTTACACAAGAGAAGCTGGGGGAAAATACATTTTCTTTCATGAGAGAAATCAGAAGCACCCACCAACCCTTCCATATCTCCAGAATCGATTCTGCTGATGAGTTGACTGTTCACAGGGACTGGGATGGAGAGCAGAGGATGACAGGGTCTTGGAAATTACCCCAAACAATGTTTCCCCTTCCTCCTTGGCACAGCTTATGGATTTGACAGACTGACTACCAGGACTCCTGGCAAAATTTCTAACACTTGAAGCCATTTTGACAGAGCCATAAGACCATAAACACAGTTATAATCCAATCAGTTTGTGCAAGCCCTTTATATAATGTTACTGCATTTTGTCAATGGTGTCAGGGTCTCACTGACCCTCACAGTCTCTCTTCATCTGCTCACATACCAGGACCCAATCTCAGCCTTTCAGGGCCATCTATCCCCACCCTAATGATGTCACAGCATGGTCAGTCGAGCTCCTCACAGCCCTGCCCTACAACAGACCTTGCTGAGTCTGACCCACCCAAGGGCCCATGTCCTGACCAATCTAGTCCCCAGGGAGGGGCCCATTGCCCAAGGCTGGGGCTGCCCTTGGTGCTCTCTGGCTGTCCCACCTCTGGATGTGTGGCCCAAGCTCTATCACTGTGGTCCCAGGGAATCATAGAATCATAGATATTAGGGGTTGGAAGGGACCTAGAAGATCATCTAGTCCAACCCCCCTGCCTGAGCAGGAACCACTGGCCTCCATAGTGCCAGGACAGATGGGGATATTAATGGTGTGGATTCAGTTGCTTCTTGTAAGGCCACAGAAAAAGAGTCATATGGGAACAGAGCTCAGCTTTTGCTAGTATTCACTCACATATTAACAAGCTTAAAGGTCAAACCACAGGAAAAAAAAAAAATCAAAAAATGTGAACAAAGTAATACATACACCAATGACATTATGAGTGACGGGAAACACATGCTGGATCCTAGAATAAGGTAATGCAATGCCAACCAAGATGATGACTTCCACCAGCAAAGTGGGATCTGTCAGATCCTACTTCCCTCTTACCTTCCTCTGAACAATTCTGTGGGCTGCCCATAGCCATCCATATATGAATGAACAAATGGTCTGAGAGTTCACAAGCATGTAACCAGAAAGCAAATTTCACTACCTCAAGTGAACAGGTGTTTATGTCTCCTGCCCTCCTTCTCCCTCTGTGGGAAGCAATTTAGTGGGAAAATAAGCAAGTCTTCCTTTTAAAAGCTTCCCTAAGAATAAAAAATTGAAGTAATTCTAATTTCTTCATTAGACAGATGAGAAGAAAAACACCTCTACAGATGGGAGATGGAGTAAATACCCTGTACTCATATATATGATAAATGACCACAAAATACATCTGAGACTCAACCTGACTCTGAGATAGCTTGTTGGTGACCTGTGGGTGGATGGAGGAAGAAGAATTGCATTCTTTCTTCATAATTCATATCAAACCTGCAAAAAACTACACTCAAACTATGTTTTTCTGAACAAAGCCCATCATTAGGGCAATATATAAGAAACAGTATGAGAACAAGAAAGACTCTTAACAAATCAATCCTGAAACTAGTTGCTCCTACATTTGAAATGGCAGCTTCTGGCAATTATTAATGCATATATATTCTATGGACACTTATAAAATATGAAAGTTGTCCTGTCCTGACATTTAGAAGTAGATTCTTAAACAGCTCACAAAATTTCCAGCGTTACATGAAAAATTCACTTCCTCAGGAAGCCATGTATGATAAGACTATTCAGAATTACTTTATTTCATTACCATATAAACTTCCACAACTATTATTAGAAACTCAACAGCCTGTTCTTAATACTTTACCTATATCAGACTACTGTGTGTTGTGTGAATCAACACATATAAGGTCCCCTTCCATCATTTTCCTTTTGATATTTGCATTTCTTAGCCCTCAGACTGTGGTATGACATCTTCTTTCCACTGCATAATCATGAAGGGTTTGATGTTTCGTTTCAGAGACACTCCTGTGGTTTTCCTAGGCATCATCTGATGTTTTGCTTGCTTTATTTAATTTTCTTTTTAATTAAGGAAATGGGCAAAAGTCATTAGTAAAAGAAGATAAAACTAAAGAAAAGTTCCAAACACTGCAGATCAGGTCATGTCACGGAGAGTTGCCTGAGCCTGATTTAATGAAAGAATACTGGGAAATGGAAGTACCCAAAAGATAAATTCCATTAAAAATAGTTATCTGACCACTTGGACAGACATTGTTCCTTGATGCACTGGTTTCCAACATTGAAAATTCTTCTTCTGTCTAAAACTCCTCCTGGAACTTCTCTAAATACTTGAGTGACATTTTGCCTAAGACCCGTTTAGGTTTCAGTGTCAGTGTCAATGACTTGGTTGGACAAAGGAGAACATCATCAAAGAAACAGACTGAAAGGGAAATAAAATTAAAAAAAAAAAAAACAAACACAAAAACAAAACACAACAGACAAACAGAGCAACATGACAGTAAAGCAAAAGTCACCAACAATGCTGAAACTTGGTATAGGTAAATAATAAATACCTTGTTATTTACCTAAGATTGAGGCAAATATATGCATTGGTAGGGTTAGCTAGGAATAAAGAGGTATCATGCATTGTTTTATTTCTTATATTAGAAAAATATGGCAAAGCTTTAAGCAAAGATACTTGAAAAGTATGAATTTATCATTCTTCAACTAGTAACTTGTAACGCTGACCATACAATTTTGAATTTCCCCCATCTCCTGAAGCTACCCCAGTTTGTGTCATCTGCCATGAGATAAGTACATTTGAGATATAAATATGAAAGAGATTAACTAAACAAACTGAAAATTAGTTCAATCAAACATAGTAACTGCAAGCCCCTTTTTACCCTGACAGGTTTCTTTGCTTTACATTGCTGGGAAATGGCAATACACAAGAAAGATGGAGAGCATAGTTTCAGACTTTTGTGTGATCATCTAAAATTCTTTGAGGAAGACAGATAAGCTGAGATCACTCTTAGAGCTGAAAACTGTCTGCTTTCACCTACTTAATCTCATGCTTTGAGAGTGTCTATCTATAGAAATTGAGTTAATAAGAAAATGTGATCTTTGTAAGGGCATACTTTGTTATGGAAACTGGTGTACTTATTTTAAAATATATTCTCATATCACCCTTACAATGCCTTAGTTGTTCACTGTACACTGCCTTACTATATATTTTTTCATTAATTTCCTCAGGATTCCTGTGAAAGAGTTAGGAAGGCTGATAAATACTATGATCCTCTTTTTACAGGGTGCAAATGAAGATCAGAGGAAAATAATTTGTTCCTGGTTCTATATATCTCTATATAACACTTTTTTGATGATGCTTTCTTCACCTCCATTGCTTCCCAGTGTTTCTCCCAAATATACAAGAAGTGTAGCAACAAGAGTGCACATGAAATATTTTCTTCCCTCAACTCCTTGCAACTCAACTATCTTCTAACATGTAAAAATGACATATACTCTTTGAAGACAATATACTCATCAACTGTAAATTTGAATGACCTAATCCCAAATTTGAAGTTATTTGATTAATTCTCTGAAACCAATGAAACATGTTTTGCCTAACCATATTTGAGGATAGATGAAAAATGGCAAAGAGATTTTTGACAGAATTATCCAGTTCAATTATGTCATAGGCAGGGATAAAACTGATATCAGACCTAAAGAGAGTTATTCTGAGTTAACTGTAAAAAAGAAGCTTGGAATGGAAAGTAGAACTATAATGTTATAATAGGTTGTTAAATTCTGCTTAATTACTGCCACTTTAATTATATTATATAGCAACATAGCATAAGATTTGTACATGTGTTATAAAAATCATGTTATCTTTTGGCAGTCATAGAGATTAATGAACTTATCAGCATGATATGTGCTGGTCTATCTGATCAGAAAAAAAAGTTGTGAAGAAAGAGGCGAAGCTGCTGTGTGTTTCTGGTGGGAAAGCTGGAGCATGAGATGCCAGAGGCCCTCCAGTTTTAGGTCAACTTCTCCTCAGACATCTGAGACTGAGACATGATATAGAAGAGACTGCAAAGCAGAAGGCATAAGATTTGTTTCGGGTGTTCTTTTTCGGTTCAGATTTCAGTCACATAACATCTTTTTGTCTTTACAGCGCTACAATCTTTATCCATAACATTTAGTATTGCAACCCAATTGATTACACTGTATTTTCACCTTGACTTAAATGATGACTCCTTCTCCTTTATTTATCGCTAATGCTATTTTTTTTTCTTTTCCTTTGTAGAAAGAGAAATATGGCTGTATGTGCATCTTAGTATTATCCTCTATATTGTTCAGGTGCTAGCACTGCTCTCATCAATAGAGTACTTGAACTTCTTCCAGAAGTGCCCTCTGCCCTTTTCCTGAGTCACTCAGTAGTCATTAATGTTTAATGAATAGACAAATGAGTGAGAGATAAAAGACAGGGAAGCATGTTCAGCAAATTTTGCTCTGCAAAGAAACCTGGTGACCCTTACTGTGTCTGGGTTTTTTCACAGACCAATGAGGAATCCTGTTAAATCCTACTTAATGCAGGTGAGATGCTAAGATGATGTCTTAGGATAAAGCAAAACAAAACTAAATGATACAGAATTGCCTAATAGTATTTGTTTCCAAATGTATCATCATTTATGCACTAAATTTTTATCTAAAGACTAAACTTATAATAAGTTCCTTTTCAACATAATATATAGGACAACAGCCCAAATTTTAGGCAAATATCTTTTATTAGGTTTCCCGCAGTATCATCAGAATAGCTTGCCTTCAGGACTTTCATAATGACTTTCAGGTTACCCTTTCCTGCTAGGTAAACCTTTAAAATTTACAGAAAAAAATCATTTGTACATTCAGCTATCTGAAGAAAGAATTCCTACTTGGTGTGATTTGCTATAATAATAAATTTATCAGAAGCTGTTTCATTTTATCTGCTGCAGAACTGCTCTTTGATGGCATTAATCTGCAGTAATGATTACATAAAAGTAATTCAAAACTGTTCAAAGGGAAAGGTGACATGATGCTTTCCATCTCTTTTCTAAATACTGCCTCAGATTTGTCAATAAATTACAGATGTAGAGCATGAAAGCATGGACCATATGCAGCTGAATATCTTGGGGAATCTGGAAACATGGAGCAGTAAGAGCAATACTTAATTACATTTGTAATAAAATATGTGTTGCAGATTCCAGGTAGACCTTTTACAGTGAAAGGCATAAGAGTAAGAAGTTTTAGGATCATTCAATAATATATGTTTTCCATTAATTGTCTGTTAAGTCACAAAATAACAGTAAATTAATGTCTCATAATATTTCAGGTGAAATGGATTCATGGTACCTTTTTGCATGTACTTCTCAAAATAAGAAGAGATTCTGTGACTATTTGTAAAAGACCTCTGGAGCTCATCTAGTAAGACCTTAGAACAGGATTTCTAGGCTGTCAAGACACCAAGAGACATAGGCTTTGTTGGGCTGTGTATGAAAACACCCATGGACAAAAGTCTCCGACCTCCCTGGTAAACTGGCCCAAAGCTGGAATTAATTTACAATAAATATTTTCTTTCTGCAGACATTGTAAAACAAATTTCAAAACTTTCTAACATTCACCTTCATAAATAGAGAAGTAGTTTCTGGGGCAGAAGAAGGGTGGGGTTAGAAAAACTGTTGTGAAACTTTTGCATTGTCCAGCTTACTGCATACACAACAGAATGATAATGGATTTGTGATGAATCTTCTGCCAGCGTAAAAAGAGAGAGATGTATTAATAGTGGTCATTACTCATCTGACTCCACCAATCTCAGGAGTTCCTACAAAAGTGTGCACCAGCCCAGTGACATCTGACCAAGAACTCTTATGTGACAATCAAAACAGAGGTGTATATGTGAAGATGCATGTTACTTTGCACAAAGGTATTGTGTATTCTACCATTCCCATTAACTTGCCTCCACTCATCCCCTTTACTTAGGGTTCTGTTATTTGTCTGAGCAAAGCAGGATACAGGGACCCCTTGATCCTGGGCATTATCTGTCTGTTGAATGGAGCACAAAGCATGGCTCCAGCAGTCAATCTCAATTTTGCATTCCCATTAGTCTAGTTCCAAGTTAGGCAAGTTACTTAATACATCAGGTATCAATGAGAAGAGGAATGACTCCACAAATGGACAAATAAATAGATGAGGCAGTACACTAGCAGTGAGACATTATGTAATTGTTGATAATGAGCTATCAGAAAGTAGAATTAATTAGCTATCAGAAAGTAGATTCACAAACATGCTGGGTATTCTCAGCAGGACAGCCAGACACACCTGCAGGGAAGCTGTTTCCCTAGCTTGGTGCTTGGAGAGTGCTGCTTGGGGGCTGAGAACACAAGTGGAATGGGACAGTAACAGGGCGTATTTGCTTGCTCATACATGTCTTCCGGTGGGAGAGGAAGGAAAGGGCATAAAAAATGCTCAATAGGGGAAGAGCCCTGCATTTTGGGTCTATTAGTTTGCACGTGCCCAAATTGATGCTTAAAGTTTGCTTTAAAGATATGTAACAATTCTGAGCCTTTACACTGCAGTGAAAGGATGACAAATGTTAAACAGATGAATATTGCTTGCACAACCTTGTGTGCTTATATACAAAGTGTCACACATTTGTTAGACTCATGTCCTGTGATATTGTATCAAGCAAAATGCAAAGCTATGATTCAAGCTGCACTTCCTTTTTACCAGCTGCTTCTTCCTGTCTATAGACTTAACAGAGAGGCTGAGCTCAGCCTCTATTTACTGCTTCTACACTACTGGGTATCTACAGATACTGTGAACCAGGATGCCTCTTTGGTGTGTGGGGAAGCAGAGAGGAGAAAAATACATATATATGTACATATATTCTGTACTGAGTACTTTTCTCAGGGATGTTTCTAGATTCTGTGCTACCCTGCTTTTGCCAGGCTAGGTAACCATAAATAGCAGTTCTAACAACCAAAATAGTAACTGCATTTCTGGAAAAGAAAAAGAAAAAAAAAAAGTGCCTATGACTTTCTGTACAAGTTTTCACGTGACTAAAAGACAAGTCTAGAACAAAGACCAAGCTAGGTCTAGTCTCCATCTAGTCTGACACTTTGACACAGGGACTACTCTGGGATAAAGCATTCAGGTCATTTGTTCCTTGCATCTTGAGCTCAAATCTAGCCCAGAGCTACTTTATGTGAACGATTCCCACAAAGGGTATTTCTTTTTCATCCGAACTAGCTTTATCCTGGTTAGTCTGACTGCTAAGGGCAAGGAGATAAAGTTTGGAAATCCTGCCTAGATCTCTGGGTGGGTGTTTGAGCTGTTGGCTATTGTTTGCGTTGGCTCCATGACAGTCACACCACTGGAGCAATACCTGAGCTAGTTTCAAGTTAAATGAACTGCATTTAATATTTTGCACAACAAAATAGTCAAGATATAAATACACACTGGAAAAAAACATAAAAGTGTTAAAAAAAAAAGTTATCTGGTACATTTTAATTAACTCCTGTTTACAGATGCCGGTTATAACCCTTACTGTAATTTTGTTTTTACTGATACACAGAGCAAGAATTATTTACGTAAACTGTGGAAATCTGCAAATAGTTTCAAATCACGAATGATTTTTAGAATTCATATCTTTGTAGCAATTTATGGGCAGCAGAGAAAATTGGAAAAAATCATTAAATAAATTATTAATTTCAAACTATTTTACACACTTCTTCCAAATGTGAACCAATATATAAACACATTTTTATAGCAACCTGAAACAAAACAGGGTACACAGATGAACTATTTATGCTTGCAAACACATTTCTGTGGCAAAATATCACTTCATTTTGAATTTATATTTTCAAGTTTTTCAAGTCACTTCAGTTGAATGTCCATATCTGAGTGCAAAGTGCAAAAGACAGATCTATCTAACAAATATCAGTAAAGTCCTAGTTTCACTTATGCTGCATGTGCAGTTTTGTTCACCGACAAGCAATAGCATAGAATACCTGGCTGGAGTATAGCTGGCAAAGCTTGACAATGCTGTCTACTCTGTCTTCAATCCTGATCCATGTGTTCCTGAATCCAGTTCCAGAATCCAGCTCCTGAATCCAGTTCTCATTTGGCTCTGAATCGAGTCTGGGGCTTCCCCAGTGCCTACCCCACAGCATCAGTAGTGACAGCAACATAACTGCCATCAGGAGGGTTGTTTTACATATATCTATATATATTTCATTCCATTATTAATATTTTCATTAAAACTTTTATTTTTCCAGTCCATAAGTCCCTCTCCCTTACTCTCCTTCTCCTTTGGGAAGGGAGTGGGGTTAATAGTGTCTGTGATTTTTTTCTAGTTGCTAGCCCAGCTTCTAACCCTTGATAAAAAGGTGAATAAAAAGATGGACTGATTAAGTCATGTGCATTATTAAATGTCTTAGATAGTTGAAATAACCCAGTAATACTAAAATGATTTTGAAAAAAAAAAAAATAGGCTTGAAGATCTCTTGTACTATAGGAGTAAAGAGTGTTAATGAAAAAGTAACTTGAACTATTGCTAACATCTGTGGTAGTACACATCATTAATGTGCTACAGAGTTTGTTGTGCTGGCTGTCATGTTTTCTTTCATGTAGCCTGATGGGCATGGCAGACTTGCATCAACACTATAAAACAGAACTGAGAACACCCAGAATAAAGCTGACTGAGGACTTGGAAAATTTAAGTATATTGCTGATTTTCTTGCTTTAAATATTCTACCAAAGTAGAATATGGTGCGACTTTGCTGGAACTTTTTATTGTTTGAAGGTGTAAGATATAAACATTATTGTTCTGAATTCATAGAAGTCTACCTGCAGGACACATATTGCAATATCCTGGTAACTGTCACAGTGTAATTATGTCACAAAAAGCAGACAGGAAAAATCTCTATTTGAAAAATGTTCTTAAAAATAAATCATATAGCACCTCTACAGTAGTAACTGAGGCATAGGTACCTAAGAAATACAATTACACACATGAAATCTTACATAAAACATAACCAAAACTAAATAAACCAGACATAACTATGAAGAGCAGATTTGATTCATAATATAATCTAAATGTGTAATACTGGAATGTTTCTGAAATTGAAAAGTTTTTAAATCTAGTTTGAACATGGCTAATTCCAAGGAGTTTCCAAGGATATAAGAAAAGCTCCAAAATTAAAGAAACTCTTGTGTGAAATTAAACATTGAAAAATAAACTAGAACATGAACTCAGACTTATTTTAACTTCTAATTAATGTGTTTCTCCATTTCTGTTCCTTTCTGGTAGCTGAGGCTATTCTTTGTCCATTCTTGGTCCATTGAGTAACAAAACATCTTTCAGCTTTGTTCATTCACCTGGATCTGGGGACTTAACACTGCACTAACTTTATATTAAGAAAATAGAATCTGTCTTCAGTACTTTTGACTCTTGCTTTACAAAGAGCAAGATCCTAGGCCACACTGAAAATCTTCCATGAGGTCTTCAAAGAGCCTTGCAGCTATTATTTTTCAAAATGTAAACCAAAACAGGACATTTGTAATAGCTGAGCTAAAAGCACTTTTAATGTATTGTGAGGACCTTCTATATGTTTGTGAGGTTTTTACTTAGATTTATTTGGTTATAGGTTTTTTCTGTTTAACTTCTTAGAACACTCATTGCTATGAGGACTTAGACAACAAGGCAGCTGCAAACATGCAACTTTGTTTACTTAATGTGATATACAGCAGTAAGATCTTGAGTTTGCATCTCATTTTGGAAAGGAGATTAATATACTTCATTCTTTCCTCCGGACCTTCTCAGTGCAGCATCACAGTTTGATTACGCAGGGCTTGTTCTTCCCTGGCTTGTTTACATGGTCACAGCAAAAGGGGAAGGAATATAGAGCTCTCCCCTGCAGCACATGGGGTAGACAGACTTGCAGCCTAGGTGCTTGGGGGAACACAAGTACTGTATCATAATTGCTCTGCTGGGAAGCCAAGGTGGTCTAAGGAAGGAGGGTTCAGCTAGAGGCATGAAGCAGAAGCCTTTGTATCAGAGTACATCAAATTAATTCCAGGAAAACTCTTCTGAATACAAGTCTATGCCTTGAGGGCATGATCTAGCTTTATATAATTACTTCTTTACAGATATATTATCAGCATGGAAGTTTCCTTATCCTGATTGGCCATGCTAATTTAGCCCTGAATGGAGCTTGTGTTCTGCATTCCCATGTGGGCAGGTGACAGGGAAACACAAAGCACACTTTGAGAAAGAGCCAAGAGAAGATAAAATTAGACCTTTTTCCAAGATTCGCCATCTCATCTATTACATGAATGGGATACAGAGAAGTTCAGCACCTTCCACAAAGAGAGAGAGAGAGGGAGGGAGTACTTGCCTTGTGCAGCACAGTCTTATGTGGATTGCCCCAAGCTAGCCCCAGGCAAACAATACTTCTACACAGCATGTGTGGCAGAGCTCAGAAATACTGTGAACCTGAAATTTTTGTCAGAGCTTTACTCAGGTTTATTAGCATAGCTGGTCTGTAAGGCTAGTTAGTTAAGACACTGTGTTGTGACTAGACTGCTCCTGCTACCAGAGCTGGTCTGTTCAGGATGGATGAGGAATGCATCTGTTTTCATTTCATGATACAGACTCACTGTCATTCACACCTAGTTTTCATGAGGATTTAGGTTTCCTGAACACTATCCATTTATTCCAAGTATCACCAAGACCTCCTGATGGAGATGAGAAGGCAATTAATAATCAGGGTATCTCTATTCTGCAGGCTTCAGTGGAGCAGAGAAATTAGCAAGTGAGCTCTAAGCAATTTAGCTCAGTCATCAGAGTCTTGTCAAGCACTGCATGGTCTTACTTAGAGGTCAGATGCTCTGAAGCCCATAATACAGGGGCAAACCAGGGCCAGGCACAGGAGTTACTTGTCCTTCCTCTAACATTGTTCTGTACCCTCCAGTTCAGGTTATGACCTAAATATCAGACACCTGACAGCAGGAAGCCACCCTACTCTGTCTTTCCACTGAGTGGACAGTACACACAATTCACGTTACCCTTAAAATCTCTGTCACATCTTTCATTTTGTTCCCATTAAGGATATGGGAATGTAACAGAAAATCATGTGATGGATTAAGGAGATAGTGAATACATAACCATAAACTCACACCCATCTTTTCATCTTATACTTAGTGAAGCATTCATTGTCTTGGTATTTTTTGTAATGTGTAGAATATAATAAGTTTTCAGTGCTGGATTTAACTTACTTAGGTGTGATAGGATGACAAACATCACAAACATCTGACACCATCATTCACTTTTGAAAAATTTCTGCCTTGAGGAATTCTAATTTCTTTGTAGAATAAGTGTAGTTTGTCCTTGACTTTTACCTAGAGAATATTTATGCATTAGTTTAGGGCTAAATCTACAAAGGACCTTAAATGAAAATTTACTGTCCATTCTGAATTTTCTATTGAGACCCAATTTCCCCTTATGCAGTGTCTCAGTGATTAGCAAACACATTGAGGTTCAGGTGTTTATGTCTTATGCTTGCAGTGCTAACCTGTGGGCTACAGTTCACTGTGAAGATTGCAGTATGACTTCAGTCTTCCACACTATTGCCACAGCAAGGCTGAGCATGAGGAAAATCTATAGAAGCAAACGTGGCTGCCATCACAGCAGTGATGACCATGATCAACAGCAGTTAATCTTAACCCGACAAACAGCTGCAGTTCTTATAACTTTCAGCTGGTTTTCTGCAGAATTGTAAAGATTTTTCTTAAAGTAATTAAACCAATAATTATATTATGAAAACACTTTACAAGATAATATCCTCTTCAATTTCCTTGAATATTTTCTGGGGAATTACCATGGGTAACATAGAAAATAGGTAATTGAATTGTATTTCTATTATCATTTTGATGGTTTGAACTCTTTCCCAAGGTGACAGATTTAATTTCTCACACATAGCTTATATTGGTTTTTAATTGAATAATAAGTGTTATTATATTGTTTCTTGCTGTGGCATCTAAGCCATAATTTAGCAATATATCTCAAGTATTTAATCTGAATTGATAGCCATTAAAATTTTCAAAGCAGAACCTCAGCAGAGATAGATTGATACAACATCACTGAATCAGATGTGTCATGCTTACTCACACATGCTCAGGATTTAGCTCATGGTATTGCTATCACTTTTCTTTCCTTTCACCAAATTTTAGCATCTTTTTCTTATTGATGGTCTAGACCAATGCAAGGAAAAAAACCCTGTGAATTCATTATAAACCTAGCCCTGCAACCCAGTGAACTATGCAAGGGGTGACACATTACTGTCTATTTGTGCTGAAGACAGTGGAAGGTGTTCTGCCTCTATTCAGTAATGCTCAGCAGCTCATAGGCTTTAGGGTACAGAATCAACCTTTGCTTGCATAGCTGTCAAGGACATATTTACAGGTAATTCCAGAGGCACAAATGTTAAAGACAGAGCAGGGAAAAAGGGGATAGCTGTCATGAAGGCCTCTTTCCAACAGAAATTTGAAGGCTAATAAACATTACATAATACTGCTGCTTTCAGTTCAAAATCAAGTAGCTTATTTCACCTCTGAAATAATAGTTCTGTATTAAAATCCTCAACTGTAGATATAAATACTTGCTTTCTGTACAAGTTAATAGCTTTTCTGCATGTAAGGGTAGAGGAAGTTTAAGAAGGTCATTATTTCCTACTAGCTATATTAAGAGAGGGTCACTTGGAGGTGCTGCACATCCCAAAATGGGTTGCAAAAGTTCATAGGAATCCCTTGATAATGGCATTGCCTTTTGTACTTTCATGATACTCAGTTTTAGTTCCATTTTCCAGAAAGGAAGTTTCTGGCCTATCTGTTATAATGGATGTGAAAATACTGGTTAACACAGTATCAGAGTGTCTGATAGCTAATCTTGAAAGGAGAAAGCTGCTGCAGTAAAAATCAGGAAAATCCTAAAATAAATATATAGACTTAATGAATACTTGGCTACTAGTGTGAAGTCACTCCTTTAGACTTGTGTTTCATTCTTGGGAAAAATCCTACAAAATGTTTTGGACTTAGCTCCTGATTTTTTAACACTTACAATAATTTTGTGATAACATAATACAGATTTCAATACAGAAGACAATAAGACAATAATAAGACAATACAGACTTTTTGTTTGCAAGACAGACAAGTGTATTTGCACACTATCCTAACCCTGCTAAAGCAAAATTAAGGAACTATAATTTTTATCCTTTAATTTTTGCAGACACTGCAGCTGCAGCAGTGGGATTTGTACATCTGTACTCCAAATCCCTTCCTCTTGCAGCCTTCAGCACACAACTCACAAAGCCATATAGTAGCACGCAAGGAAAACAGAAGTGAGGACCTGTCCTTGATGTGCTGAAGCTATTGTAATTTTTTCTCAACTTCGTAAGGCAGCAGATAGTAAATAAAGTGATTATAGATGGGGCAGCAGCTAGAAGGGTGATATGTCAAATGCAAGAATAGCAAGCACTATGAGGTTGATCATGTAATTAAAGTATTTATTACTGTATATCTCCTCAATCCATTAGTAATAGCATCCATTGTCTCTGTTTATCCATATCCATAAGAATATGCCTCATGCCAGAAGTTGCCTTTTCCTCCTTCAATAGAAGGCAAGAAAATGTTTTAATAGTTCACCAAAATTAACACAGCATTTTGAAAAATGTTGTATAGTCACTGTAGACAAAGTGAGGAACATTTTGGGAGTTATACTGAGGAATGATGGCAGGAGTTAAGGAAACAGCTACTGAAGAATGTAGAGTGACTGTAAAAATATTCCAGAATGTGTAATTGAAGTACAGGACCTCTGTCATTTTAAAGACCCCTAAAGGGATCAACACATTTTCATAAGTGGAAGAGAATTAAAATGTGTAAATATTAATAGTCAGCTTCATTTTCATGAGCAAGTCAATCTCCAGCAGTATCAGTATGTTAATTAATGCTTTCCCTCTAAAACTAAACCAGATCTTGCCAGCCCTCTTCTGCTCACACAGGTGGTCTACCTTGACTGTGGCAAATAGAAGAGAGAGCTAAGCAGGCTTCAGTGCTTACAGTGCTTAATATTCATTTTGGCCTGAGGTTTCAGTCTGGCATGATCATTTCTATGTCTTGATCACCTGTCTGCCATTATTCATGCAGGGAGATTTTGGATATTATTGGCATTTTGGAGGTGTTGTCTCTACCACAGATACTGATATTCATGTGCAAATGGAAGTATTCATACGTGAACACAAGTGTTCATACTTTTTGTGCTTTGACTGCTCTCTACTGAAGGTAAACCTTTCTGACCCCAAAGGAAAGAAGAGGAAAACCTTGGAATTAACAAGGTCTTTTAGACCTTCTGCTTTCTGGATAGTCGCAACTGAAAAGCTATCAGCAGTAGAAGGGCAAACTCTGCACAAGGTTGGATTGGTCTAGAATTCCTTATGGCTACAGTAAATATCAATTGCTCAATGACAGCCACCCTCAAGTGTATGCAAGGAAGACAATACTGATCATTTGCCTTACTGCAGCTTCCTTAGGCACCAGTCACACATGATATCTTTCTTGTTCTTTCACTAAGTAAAGTCCACCTCAACAGGGGAGATATAAATGGAGTTGTTTCATACACAAGTGTATAACAGTTTCATAGCAGGGTGGTTATTTAGGGGTCCATCTTCTGTCAGAACTCTAGCTCAGCATCAGTGCTGTTTTCACCGTGATCTGCCTCAAGCTGGGAAAAGTAACATGATGAAGAGCAGATTGTGAGGCTGCTCACGTGTATGCAAAATGTCTCTTCTTTGTGTATAATAAAAATTGTGTTGAAATATGGTTTATTTTTTCAAATCTGGTTATTATCTTCTGGATGAATGGCAAGGAAACTGGAAGATGACATGCCCTATGATGACATTTAAAAACAATACTTTCCAGGTTCATTTAGAAATATGTTTCCTCCTATAAGAGGTAGAGAGACTGAAGATTATGGATATAAGGATAGATATAGGCTGTCATATATGGACTTTCTAAAGATAATTTTCATTATAAATGTTACATGATTAATTTAAACAAAATGTTTCAGTAGCACCACCTACTTTGCCATGTAGGCAACTATAGAGTAAAATTTCCAGGTATGATTATATTTTCATCTTTTTCTTACAAAGTGAAAATATTTCTGCCTTTAACTGGTGCAGCTCAGAACTTTCAGTATCTTCTGAGGTAATGCAGGTTGCACAGAAGAAAAGTATTTTAGTTTCAAACACTTTAAAAAAGTATAGCTGGGAACACCTGAGACATGGTGGTTCACCAAGGTAACCATCATAAGACTGCCTGAAAACAACTTTGTAACACAGTATTTAAGGAGAGATTATACAAAAGACACGAGAGGTCATGTTTCCTCCTTAAGCATTTAACCACTGTCACAAAGACTCATTGGGCTATAGTTCTTAACTTCCTCCATACCAAGAACTTCATGTCTGTGGTTTTACCCTGGGGCCAAGGAGTTCCATTCCTGCCCTGCACTCAGGTCAGCCCACTCAAAGCAACAAAGTGCCTTAGTGGAAAACTAGCTTTATGTCTGTACCAGTCAGGAAGAAGAAAGAGAGAGGTGTAGATTCTTGTAGCAATCGGATCTATTTTGTGTGTCACCAAATTTCCCAGATACCCATGAAGTTGTGAGGAGATAAATAGGATTTGAGTAGGCTGTATTTCTATATCTTAGTATGTGAAGGAATATAGTACACATTTAGATGAGGGATATCCTGGATATACCTCATCTAAATATGAATGCACCATGTTAGAAATAACTGCTCAAGGTTATTACCCTTGATAGCATCTACTAAGATTTATCAGGTTCTTGACATCAATTGTCATCAACCAAATAAGCACAGTATTATTATGTCTGTGACTGAATACTCTTGAAAGTTTGATGGATTTCAGTCAGATACTTATCTCTGTACACAAAGAGAAATTTTACAGTTGTATCACTGCACAGTTATCCCAGTTTCCAATAAATTATTTCAACTTTAGCCAAAGATATGATACATACTGGTTTACAATAAGTACCTGCCGCATGCACATTTTTGAGTGGTCTCAGATTACTATTTGTGGAATTATTTTAACATACTTTGCATAAGGCTGTGTATTTGTCCTGAGGACATATTCAAGGTGAAAACTTGTTTTAAGTAAAATGTTTTGCATTTTGTGTCTGTGTTGAAGACTGGGAGGGAGATAGGTGATGAGGGGAGACCACAGAACCTGTTCCAGCACAGCAGCAGGGTTTCCCACTGGTGAGAGCAAGTGAAGAACTGGTAAACCCTCCTCCACCACCATCATAGGCTGGTGAAAGGAATGCAAGCCTGTGCATTGCAAGAGGAAAGGGTGCTTCACCACAGAAATGAAGTGTTGCAAATTACTTTCTGCTTCTACTGTATGCACTGAGATCAAGCTTTTCTTGGAGGCTCAGTGTTTTGGGCATTTCTACCAGAGTCTTCATTTTGGGCATATTTCATGGCATGATTTAGCCTAATGTGAACAACTCTCCAGTAAGACAATTTTTTTTGACAGAAGACCATTGGTATAATGTTACATTTAAGTTTTCTTCCATTAAATGCAAGTCTTTGCATCTTAAATTATTTTAGACAGTTTCCTTTAACATTAACTGAAACTAACTTTTACATTGTAATATATTGCATATGACAGCTGTTGGAGCAACTTTTTCCTCAAATACTATATTTTCTACCCAGCCAACTAACCTCAGAATTTTGAGGAATTATTGTATAATGTTGTTTCCAATCAAAGTAAGTGTGTTCAGTTTTCCTATAGACAGTGGCATTAAATAACAGTTACACATCTTGGTCCTATTCCCACTAAAATAGGTGGCAAAATTCCCACTGACTTCATGGGAGATGGATTTAGATCATAGTTGATTTACTTTAATATTCATAGAAATTAGGGGTTAACTTCTAAAAGTAGGGAAAGTTTAGCCATATAAACCTTCAAACACCTAGATAAGTAAAACATATCTATTGATACTATTTATGCATCATTCCATATACTTTCTATCTCCCCTTCATGTAATTTTATTAATGTCACAGAAAAGTTTGTGAACGTAATAAAAAAACACAATCAACTAAAAAAAAATTAATTATTGTTTATTTTTAGGGGCAATTGCAATCATCAGGAAGAGGAGGTTTACCTACTCCCCATTCTCCAGTCAAAGAAATTAATCTTTCAGAGGTTAGCTGCCAAAGTAAAATCCAGAGAGGTGCTTTGGGATGTCTAACCACACTTATGCACAAACTTAAAACTCTCTTGTTGTCCCCTTAGATCCAGAGGTGTTTAAATTACTTAACCTCTTAAAAATATCGTATCTTCCTCTGCCAGAAAAAAATATTTCCAGCTGTACAACATATAGTGTGGCATTTTTTTACAGAGATTGCTACCCCAAGCTTTCCCAGATCAGGTCTGCCAAACCTCACTCCAAGGAATGAGTGCTGTGAGAAGTCACTTTTAAATAGAAGATCCCTGCACTATGGAAATATGTACATCCTGACCCTCACTGAGAGGGTGAGGAACTTCATCATGCAATTCCTGCAAACTCTCTTAGAGAGACTTCCCCAAGGACAGTGAATCCAGATTAATCCTTCTAGGTCTCCATAGCAGCTTGTGGAGGACAGTGTTATTCAACATAAGCAAAAAGTTTCACAAGACTTTACCCTTTAAGATTGCATAAACAACCTCATTTCTGCAGAAATCCCAAAAGACAACATACCTCCACAGCATGAGTCCTTCTCTATATTTTCAGGCTTCAAGGAAAGGGATAGTTATTTGTTGCAAGCCCATGCCAACAGTAAATATCAATATTTCTTGCCTGAATCAGCTACTCTACTTAGTGTATTGATCTGCACTTGTCTTCCCATTCCTATTTCCATGCACTGAGGGAGGACAAATAAGCAGGTTCACAGAATTTATTTATGTCAGTTTACCTCAACAGCAGTCCCAGGGGTACAAAAAGAATTTTTATTTCTTCCCTTTCCTTTGCAGGGGTGCAAAATGCAAGTCACAATCTAGCCTGCCACACTCTGCTCAATGTTCATAAATAAAATATGTGGATGTAGAAACCAGGAAATGTTATTGGAAAAGGCACATGGGGTCTAAGTCACCTCTAGCCCTGCAAATCACAGTGCCTCCACCTGCAGTGCCAGATACTACTGCCTTCATCCTGCTCCGTTTGGTAGCACAGTTACAAAAGAAGTGCAAGATCTCTTATTCCACTGTCCTGGTTTGGACAGATATTAACTTAAATTTAGCAATGCGAGACCAGAAGGCTTATAAGGAGACAAGAACTGTATTAATATTGTATTATTTTTATTTAAAAAATAATTTATTATTTTATTATATATATCTATATGTATATATATATTTGTATAAAATGTAAACAGCAATGTGAAACAGTAAGT